>JBBPNX010000066.1:0-48260 GCA_038091155.1 Harrya chromipes
TTGCGGTAAGGCAGGTTGACTCACCTTGATGTGTGCCAGCTAGCAGAAGATCAGTCAGGGGTGTAATCATAGAAGCCAGGCTCGTTATGAAATACCTCATGACAAAGGGTGCTCATCAACCACTGAGTTGAGAGCAATGATCCGGTAGATGACCGTAGGACAAGTTCTTGTGAGGTCGCGTGTTTGGTTCTGGGCTACGCCTCGAGACGAAGAGAAATTACCTATAGTCTCACCATGATTCCAATTCCGTCCTGCAAAGACCTTGTTGTACTCGTACTAGAGTCTATGTCAAACTGCGCGGTCGGGGCTCACATCTTGAAATTGGGTGACATACCTCTTCGAGACTATTTACGACGAATCCATGCGTTTTCATGATCGGTTTCACTTGAGCAGCGAGGGCGCGAAGAAGCTGGCGAGCAGCTTCCTCGACGGTGGCATCACCCATTGGTAAAACGGTGATGAAATTCACATGAGGATTTGGATTAGGTTCGTGCTCATTAATGCGTAGGTGAACCATCGTCCGTGTGATGGGGTTGTGGAAGAAGTCAACGTTCAGAGGAAAGCGTGACATGCATTACTACAACGGTAATACAGGATGCTATGGTACCAGTTCCGTGGACTCAACTTATCGCAATGCCCGCGCTTACCCCAGAAGTCATCCCATTTCGTGCAGCACTAGGAGCTAGAGCACTTGCCAGCAAGTCTCGACAGTTCCTCAAACGTTCTCGCCGCACTACAAACCATGAACTCTCAGAGTTCGGAACTGCAAGAGGGACACCAACGATTCCTTTTGACTGGGCTTCTTGAACCGCCTTCACCAACGAGTCAACCTCAGCTTCTGAATCCAGATCGTCTAGATTCTCTGCTACGTCGTCGCCTTCTAACCGAATTGTCGTGGTAGGTGCCTGGGTCTTCTTCGGTGCTTTCTTTGTTGCCGCCTTGTTAGGATCCATGCCCGACGCAATTGCAGCTTCCATTGCAAGTCTCTTCTTCTCTGCCTTTTCCTTCTCCCTCTTCTCCTTCTTCTCCGCTTTGGTCTCCTTCTTAACTGGCTCAACCCAATTGGGGTTATTGGCCCGATTCCATTCGACAAGCAGCTCGTCGTATTGTTTCGAGCGACCTTGCACCGCCCGCTTCGCTCCCATCGAGTGCGCTTTGCATGTAAGCGAGCGCGAGCATGGGAGCCCTTTATCATTGATGACCCCACACTGCTTGTCGTAGTCCACCGGACCTTTCGTCCGTCCCTTTGTGATTTTCGTCTTCTTTTTGCTTGGTTCTAACGGGTCGTCTCCTTCTTCACCATCCATTCCCCGCTTCTTGCCTTTCTTCGACTCCACTGCCAAGCGAGATCATCCCAGGTTTTGGAGTTAACCGAAGAGTGCATGAAGAGCAGGAATTAGTTAATACCTTCACCATCCGCTGACTTATTCTTCACCCACTTCTTGCCCGATCGTATGTCGCTGCAATTTGCTTTGGGATGGGGAATGGCATAAACACGAGATATTCATAGGTAGTGGGTGTATCAGACTCACTTGCATGATCAAAAATGGCGCTCCGTAGCACTGGTTTGTCGCAGTCACTGCAACGTACCACACCAAGATCTGATCTGAGTGGCTCAACACCGAAGATCTTCATGTCGCGCGCAGAGAGCCATGATGTGGGTGGGGAAGGTAACTCTGCCACCTGCGCTTCTGTTTGTGGTGGACTATGGCGCGGGACAGTCAATGAATCCCAGGAAAAGGGGATTGGTGAATGACTGGGTCGTTTGAGTCTGAGCACCATGGTCGTTCCTGTTCAAGTCACGCGCAACCACGTAACGCGCGTGTCACAACACGCGCGCCCATCATTCCTCTAACTTGCCACAATGAACATCTTCAAGAGCAGTAGGTTGCGATAAGCTGTCAGACATGATTTTCATACTGACACCAATAAAAAGTATTTGGCAGAGTCTGGCGTGAGCGCGAGTTCATTCTGATCATCCCATTTAACTCACAACGTCCCCAGAAGATCCTAATGCCGCTGAGGTGGTTAAGATCGAGTCAGGCCAATTGTATCTTGTCAGGCCGGGGAACGTGCGGTCTTCTAGAGAATGCATGTATGTGTTCGTGTCTCCAGTCTATCTTTACATCGGTCACATATTCCCTTCGCAGTTATAATGAGGCAATTGCTACTATAAGACGGGTCCCCTCTCTCGAGCATAACTTTCAACTTGTTATCACCCGTGTATACGAGGAAGGCGACCAAGAACTATTGGAGGACGAAGACGAAAGTACAACATATATTCTCTTCCTTGAACCCCACTCACAATGCTCCAGCCGACGAAGAGAAAGTGTTCCTCATCAGCGAGGAGCTCGAATTCCGACCTGGTCCGGGAGAGACCCCACAAGAGGCTTCCTTTGTGTGGCGTGATCTCGATGGCGATGTTGACGAACTTTACGAGTTTCTTATGACAGAGGGGACGAACGCACCCACACGTGCATTTTTTGAAACTTGCATGTACCGCGCCATGTACGAACGCAAATACAAGGCAAGTGTCGACGGCGCTTCGGATTCGGAACTCGAACAATTCATTTGGAAGTGAGTATTCTAACATGTGATCACATATGGTCCATCCCAAACTTTCTCTCTCTAGGCCTCCTGCACCAAAGAATACTAGAGCAAAAGTTACGAAGGAGAAAGCTTCCGCGACTCGAAAGGAGACGGAAAATCTTCCAGCAACCGTCGAGGATATATCTAAACAGCCTGTTGTTACGCCAAAGAAACCCGCCGGTAAATCCAAGTCCGTCCCACAAACTGCGGATCTACCAGAAATCGCTGGTGCTCAAGCATATTTCTTTGTCTGGGACTTGGACGTCGATGGTTTTGTGTCTGCGCACGATGAACTTCTCGACGCAAAAATTCTCGACGGCGCTCCAAATGACTACAATTACTGGCTTGCCGCAAGGTGCGATGAGGGCGACCTGATAATGCACAAGATCGCCTCCGACATGAACCCTCGATGGGCCCAACAAACGCACTCTCTCACGTGGAATTATAATATGGGAGGAACCTATGGAAGTTGGGCCCTTCAGTTCAGCTCTCCAGACGAGTATAAAAGGTTCAAAGCGGCTTTCACTCGAGCAGGATGGGAAACGCTACATCGGGTACCTTGGACTAAAATCAAGGTAAAGCCAACCCTGGCATCGGTTGACAGAATACGCTAATCTTCCATTAGGCGGATGAGCAAGCGTATGTGATGAATTCCAATTCTGAAGATGTGGTGATGCGTGATGCGGGAGATGAAGAGGGGGACGAAGAGGAGGTTTTATCTGAGCTTGATCCCGATGAAGGTGACTCCTGTTCTCTCCAAAAAGTAGCTTCGCATTTCTGACTGTCTCAGAGCCAAGCGACGAGGAAGAAGAAGAAGACGAAGACGAATCATCCATTCCCAGATTATCTGGAGAGCGCAACTCCATGTTGACAGTTGGATACAAGGGCGATCGCTCATACGTCGTGCGGGGGAATAATATCGGTGTCTTCTCTCACACAGGTGATAATCAAGTGAAATACTTTGCAACCATTAGCAAGGTTTCAACCCCCAAAGGGAAGGAGTTCAAACCCCGAGAGGTAGTTTTGTTCTCGTCTATTCGGATGAAATGTGCTGATAAATGTGGAAGGTTATGTTACATGATCAAGACACGAAAATGATCTTAATGAACCCTTCAGACCCTCACTCGCTATATAACATGGACATTGAACGTGGAAAAGTGGTAGAAGAGTGGAAAGTTCACGACGACGTTACGGTGGACCATATGGCGCCTGATAACAAATTTGCCCAAACTACCAGAGAGCAGACTCTTGTTGGTGCCTCTCACAACGCACTGTTCCGTATCGACCCGCGTATCTCTGGAAGCAAAATGGTCGATAGTCAATATAAGCAATACGTCAGCAAGAACAAATTTTCCGGCCTTGCGACCACAGCTAGCGGTAAACTCGCCGTAGCGAGTGAGAAGGGTGACATCCGACTCTTCGATTGCATTGGCAAGAATGCAAAGACAGCATTGCCACCTCTTGGGGACCCTATCCTTGGCATTGATGCCACTGCGAACGGGCGGTGGATAGTCGCAACAACGAAGAGCTATTTGCTCCTTATCGACACACTTATTGGCGAGGGCAGATACGCTGGATCCCTTGGATTCGATCGCAGTTTCCCCGCCGACGCGAAGCCGATGCCCCGGCGACTTACGTTGCGTGCGGAACATGTTGCGTACATGAATCACGAAATCAGTTTCTCCCCTGCTCGGTAGGTGCAATTTCAAACTCGAGTGCGCGGTGCCTAGATTATTTTCTCGCTAGGTTTAATCTAGGGGAGGGTCAAGAAGAGAATGCTATAGTCACTTCGACTGGAAAATTCGTCATCGCTTGGGACTTCAGGAAGGTCAAGAAGGGACAACTTGACAAATACGAGATCAAGAAGTACGAGGATAATGTGGTTCAGGATAGCTTCAAGTTTGGAGATGACAAAGAGATCGTAAGCGGCCCTATCACATTGATGTGGGTTTTCGATTCTTATCAGACATTTCAGATCGTTGCCTTGGAGAATAACGTATTGGCGATCAACAAGAAAAATCTGAAGAAGCCAACGAGAACATCGCTTGCGCCGATGAGCTTGCAAAGCAGGTCCAACATCGTGAACAGCCCTTACTAACACGATGTCATGTATGTAAGAAGGACCTTTTCGAATTCGAAATGGGGAAGACAAATACCCTGTGCACCTAGCATGCAGTAGTACTGAAGTGTACAAAAACGAGTGGTCTGCTGTATAGTAATTTATGTGGAGCAAATAGACCTTTACTCTTTCTCCAACAACTGAGTGTCTAGCTGAGGGTTGCCTGGGTGTGCAGGAACCCGGTCCCTAGCATCAACATACCTCCAAATACCGAGATGCCACATAACCCTTGGGATCAACAAAGTGACGCCCAAAACTTCGGTCGCCCATAGCATCGGAGTCCACTGCGCAAAATCCCAACGGTCATCACCCAAGGCGTACACAGTAACGTAGAGATGCATAACGTCCCCGAAGACAAGAGGGGTCAACACCGCGCGGACAAGCTTTTCCTGGAGAGCAGGCTGCGAAGCCAAGTGCTTTCTAACGGCTGTGAGGACGAAGACATTAAGGAGACCGATGAGGGCGCAAACGTGCGCGAGCTGTATGACCGTTACGACCGAAGCCTTGGGAAGCACTGCAGGAGGAAGGCTATCTGCAGGCCACGGGGCTTGAGCGTTATGAGTCTGGGGATTATCAGAAGAGATGAGAGGAAAAGGAAAGGGGAGGGATATTACCGATTCTGGATCATACAGGGTCCCAATGAAACCAATGAAGGTTATGGCGGGCTCATAGAAAGCGAAGAGAGTGTAGTAAAAGTCGGGGACTGCAGAAGTTGGGCGCTGCATCAGAGAGACAGCTGGATGAGAGAAAAGTAGGACTAACAATATGTGCGGGCTCTGAACGGACTAGTAATATATGGCGAACAGTTTAGGACGTTCACGTGAGAGGATGACAGTGCTCGCAGACAATGACAGTCACAGCCAGGGTCGACCTGCCCTAAGCCAATAATATATGTTTGACTCCGCTGCTGATCCCACTCTTTTTCCTCATCTTACATAGGTCCATCTTAAACCCAGGTGGACAGCGAGCATGGCGCAATGTTGACCCATCAAATGGCGAGGACCGAGAAGAGAAGAGGGTTTTAATTCATCTTTCACGCGGTTCTCAGTATCCGTCAGATGTGGGTAGATGTTTCGCACCCATCGCACATGCCTTGTAACAATAGTAGCAGTAGTATTTGTGTCTGTACCAATCGCATTAACAAACGGATTTGCCTCTTTTGGACTGTCTCCAAGTAAAGTCTCGGTTGCACGCTCTTGTCCCAAATGCTTTTGCTTCACTATCTCAGGTGCGTGTTTCTTCAGCTTCGTATATCACTTTTTCATGCATCTTTCCATTCAGCTATGTCGCTGCTGTCGCTGCTTTCGTGTTCGTGACCCTTTCTCTCGGTTGGTCCAAGTCCTCTCGACCGCTTCATCCTGCTAACCAAACTTCAGCTAGCGGATTGCTCTATATCTCGGAATTAATTGAAGAGCACTTTCGCCTTGCAAAGCTAGTCGGACAAAGGGGAATCTATGTCCGTACACTTCTCTCTCAAACAGTCGCTCCTCATTTCCCCTTCCAGGTCATCATTGCTTTGCACGCGCTGCTCTATGTCACCGATTCTCTCCCTCTGCTCCAGACGACATTCTCAATCATCTGCCACCTAGTATATCTGCAGAACTTCTCGAACCAATGGCCTCTCATTTCACTGTCTTCTGCTTCGTTCATTGCTTCGTGTGCCATGGCTATCATGAATCACTTTTTGTGGTTTATGCATTTTTCTCGCCTTGCTCGTAATGCCAGGCCGACTTACAACCGGCATCGTGCTTTGGTCTCTAACGCACCTGGGTTCACAGATATCGCAACCTTCTTCGGGATCTGTGTTTGGCTTGTCCCGTTGTTCTTGTTCCTGAGCTTGAGTGCTAATGACAATGCCCTGCCCACATCGTCGGGTACCTTTACTCGTCCCATCTCTTGGATCTTTACTTATCAGGTGTTGTAGGCCCATCTTCTGCCGGTGCTCAACGACCCAAATCTTCACTGTTCAAATCCATGTTTTCTGTCTTTTCCAAGGACAAGACCCCGCCTCTGGACAAGTCAAATGGGTTGATTAGCCCTCCGTCACTAGCCTCAGTCCCCGCTTATCCATTGCCCTCGCCATCGATACCGTCGCCACGCTCGCCTTTCCTTTCGCCTCCGCATAGCCCGACCCACAAGTCTTGCCCTGAAGCTGATTCACCACACACATACCGCCGTTTGCCAATGCCTTCTAGAGGCGTCGCAAATGATGATGCCATACTTTCATCCAGACGAGTCCCGAGTTCTGTGCGTACCGGATCAGTGGACGATTGAGTAGTACCTGCAGACACTACACGAGTCTTGTCTCTGGCTTGCATTCATCACGAGGTTACGTTTGTACCTAGTCTGAGGCTGTTTCATTTTATACCGCCACTTCAGGCGGGGAAATAGGCTTCTAATCAGCACCAATACTTGGACGTTCACCCTCAGAAATCGGGTACTTTGGCATCATTGTTGGGAGAAGAGGGCGGTGGCAGAGCTATCTTTACACAATCACGTTGGTACTACCGTACTAGTACTAGTGTGTGCGATAGCAGTGCTCATCTTGGATCAGTCCGGTTTTCCTACGTGGCTCTATGGGTTGGCTTGGACTGGATCACGAGTTCTAGTCCGATTGTAATTCTCTCTTCGTGCAGATGCATCTCTATCTTGGACATAACCCACGAACCCTCTATCTCTTGACAGGCTCTCGTGAGGAAAGGCTAGGTCACCCACACAGGGTGCTTACATTCCGCGCAGCGGCCGCCAATGCAAGTCAAGTCGTGGTCGAATTTCTGCCCGGCGATCAAGTAAATCTTACCGGCACAATCAAGTTGACACGCCGTTCTGTCAAAGGATGCTTGGGACTCATCTCAGTAGAAAATGGCGTGTACACGTTATCGTCGCATCGCGGGGACATGCTCATCTTAAACGTAGATATATTCCTCGCGGTCATCACTGTGGCCACCGAAGTAGGAGACACTCGCCCATCTGAGTCACTTCCGGAGAAGGTGGCGAGAATCCACGAAGTCCGGTTCTACTCTCTGATATCATCCTCATGGGACGATTTCTCGTCTTCTCAAGACTCGCTCGTCAGCCCCGACAACATGGACGCAACGTCAACTAGGGAAGTATATGTACAGGGCCTCAATTCAAACCAAGTCTTTGAACACCCATGTATGCCCCTCACAAAGATACTGTCTTCTGGTTCTTTCTACTACGCCTTGGAGTCACGATGGGACCTGTCGACTCGGCTCGCTGTACGATTGTCTCGAGACAGCGGCACTCAAAATGATATTGGAGTTTTTGATGAACGATTCGTTTGGAACGAATACATCATCCGAAGTTTACTTGATTTTCGGGAGAAGCTCGACCCACAGGAACGCCAGGATCTCGATCGATGTCAATACATTGTGCGCAATATTACTTGATGTTTTCTGATCGCATATGAATTCCTGGCCGTTCTTAGGTTCTTGCCATACAGGGATACGTAGGAGTGTCTGCCATGGCACTCCCAGCACCACCTGTCAATGGCGCCCCTGTGATTGCGACATTGTCGCTAATATCACGCCTTGGATGGAAGAGAGCAGGCACCCGTTTCAATACCCGGGGCGTTGATGATGACGGAAATACCGCAAATTTTGTAGAGGCGAGTGTGCAAACGGACATTCATTATCCCGTTTCTAAGTAATGATCGCAGACCGAAACGATCCTGAGTACAGACCAGCACTCCATGAGTTACACGCAAGTTCGAGGGAGTGTACCTTGTATGTTGTTTTCCCACTTAGGTTCATCTTCATGTCACTCTTGAGCAGTGTTTTGGGAACAACAGGGGATACAAACGTTCGGTCAACGTATTCAAATAACCCGTCCACAAGCATCACAACCCGCGTTCGAACGTCACTTTGCACACCTCGTAGAAGAATACGGCACGGCACATGCAATCAATCTGCTCGGTACAAAAGAGAACGAAGCCACTTTAACAGCGGCGTATGCTAAGCATCTATACCAAGCGCGAGGAATTTGGGGTGATCAGCTCAGCATCACTCACTATGACTTCCACAACGCTGTCAGAATTGGCGGTCATGATAGCATTATAAGGGATCTTGGGTAAGCTGATCACCTGGTCGCTTGTTCAGCCTCTTATGAGCCCAAAGACGTTTGGAAGATATTGCTGATAATATGGATCGCTTTGGATTCACGTTAACCGATGCCTCGACGGGAGAAAAAATCACAGAGCAACATGGAGTATTCAGGGTAAATTGTCTGGATTGGTAACGTAGTTTTGAACCCTATCTGCTCGTTGTTGACCTTTGACCTAGCTTGGACCGGACCAATTTCGTCCAAGATATTTTTTCACGCAAAGCGATTGAACAGTTTCTTGGCCTTGTCCACCGCGAATGGTTACAAGCCAATGCTCTTTGGACGCATCACAGAGAACTCTGGGCAGAAAACGGTGACGCACTATCGCGCATATACGCTGGTACTGGTGCTTTGAATACGAGTTTTACGCGGACTGGGAAACGGACACTAGCAGGTAGGTCCCTTTGGCTTGTTCCCGAGAGAGTGAGAGTAATGTCCTCCAAAGGTGTCCTCTCTGACGCGACGAAGAGCGTATCAAGAGCGTATATCAACAATTTTCAGGATAAAAACAAGCAGTTAGCAATTGATATGTTCCTCGTAGGTTCTATGACTGCTATTCCCTGAGCATTCTGACGGCGTGACAGGGTAACCTCAGCAGCCAGACGCAGGTAAATATATTTGATCCTGTTCATGATCTAGTCCGGAAGACGTTAGACGAACGGTCAGTTACTTCAAAATTTGTGGTGCTTACCAGCCCTGAATCCCAAGCCTACAGAGTATCGGAGTATTCTTCTACTTGCCCATGTGCCATCTTCATCGGCACCTGGAATGTAAACGGCAGGGTAAATCAAGGCAATCTTTTTAAAGATCGTTGACGTGAACATATGGTTTACAGCCTCCATCTGAGAGCTTGATTCCCTGGTTGTTCCCCCGAGACAGTGAGTTAAAGTAACGAAATTTCATGTGATGTATGAGGTCTGACTCTTTCGCTGGTGTAGACTTTCTCGAGTAAGATCTTACATCAAGCACAAAGGTGCCGCTGACGTTTAGTCTCAGACCAGACATCTTTGTTTTGGGTTTCCAAGAGATAGTACTCCTCACAGCCCAACAAATTATTCAGACTGACCCCGAGAAAAGGTACTCAAATTAATATGCTTTGGGTAACTGAGGTCGTTGCTCAGTGACCGCATACAGGCGGGTATGGGAGTATCAGATCATGGACGCAATCAATGGCCGACCAAGGTCCTGCGGAGAATATGTGCTTCTACGCAGCGAGCAGGTATCCACTTCCTAATCTCGTTTAGGCAGAGGGTAATATCCTATTCGCAGCTCGTTGGCACTGCTCTTCTTGTTATAGTCAAATCAGAGTTGACCTCCGTCATTCGGAATGTCGAAGGTGCTACTCGGAAGGTGAGTCAAGTTATCAACATCGAAAACTCTTTCGTTGACCTTTTGATCAGACAGGTTTGCGGGGAATATCAGGAAATAAAGGAGGGGTCGGTGTCCGACTCGACTACCACGATACCAGCTTTTGCTTTGTCACGGCCCACTTTGCCGCCGGACACTCCAATGTGGAAGAACGCAACGCTGATTTTTGGACGATTTCAAAAGGGCTGCACTTTCTCAAAGGTAAAACGATTGCAAGCCACGAGTACGTCTGCGAACCAGGAAAGAAATGTCTCCTCATAAAAGTTCTATAGCAATATTATCTGGCTAGCCGACACCAATTATCGCATCGATCTTTACAATGAAGGCGTCCGAACTCTCGCAACGGAGGGGAAATTTGATCCGCTCGTTGGAGCAGACCAGGCAGGCTCTCCCCACTCTCCGAGACATATCGAGGACTGAATGTGTATACAGCTAAGATCATCGATTGAAACCGGCGAGGCTTTTGCAGGATACGATGAAGGGCCGTTGTTATTCCCTCCTACGTACAAGTACGACGTCGGGACGGACAACTATGACTCGAGTGAGAAAATGCGAATACCCGCTTGGACTGGTACGCGGTCTCGGCAGGTTCATGTTTCCTCCATTTCACCCGCGTTCCAGACAGAATTCTGTTCAAAGGCAACTTAGACTTGTCCGTTTATTCGCGAGCTGAACTCCGAGGCTCTGACCACCGACCAGGTAATACATTCGGCGTTTCTCCTCACCACACATTGTAACGAGTGACCTTCTTCTGGTAGTTTTTGCGCTCTTCCGAACCGAAGTGCGGGTTATTGATACCGTAAAACGTGCCGCACTTTCTCGTTTGATACTTGATACTAGCCTGGCTGCTACTCCGGGTGAGATACTCGAAGAGAAGCTTGCGGCTCTTGCCCTGCCATCTGACACGGACTGTCAGTCTTTATCTTCCATTTCTTGGCTATTATCTTTGAAGTACTTTATAACAGTGCCAGCCCCGAGCTCAGATGACTTCCACTGGTGGGACAAACTAGGTTAGTGTCACTCCAGCATCCATGTTGAATGGTTAGACTGATAAGTTTGTAGAAGTGGACAAGGGGAGCTTGGTGATTTCACCTGCGCTGCTGGATGCGACTCCTGCGAATCCCTTTGATTCGCCAGGAGATTCGCCATTATCATCGTGCCCCTCGTCAGACGAGGAACTCTATTCGCATGCGGCTGACCTTCCCATACCCATTACTCCTGAGCGAGTAGCACGTAGAAATGTTGTGTAATGCCTCGGATCCGGCGAGATAGTTGGAATAAAATGTTTTCTTTGGAACAGTGAAATTAGATTATGGGAACAGGTAATGCAGCACGAGCAAATAACGCCGACGAGTAGGGAGATGACTAGATAAGCCCCTGTTTCTTCAAGTCCTCGTACGTCTTCTTGTTGTATACATTACCCTCGTCGTCCTCAAGTTCTTCCATCGTCTCCTGTTCGAATATTTCGTGCCTTCCTTCCCGTTTAAGCTTCTCTGCGACTAAATGCAAACTGTCGGTTTGATCGACCAAAACAAGAAAAGAAAAGGACGCACGCGAGAGTGCATCCTCTATGCGAGTGATTTCGTGGAAATGCTTCGTGTTCGGCAAACCCAATGCCCGCATGCCAAAAGCATGACGGGATTCCTGTGAACGCGATTAGGTTGCACGAATCAAAAGAAATCGACCATGGGCAAAGTACCTGAAAGTGTCGGTCAAAGTTTTTCCTATTGTGGATTGAACCATGAGCAACTATCGGCTAACTTTGCAAGATCCTCGTACCTTCCCATGTACACATGGTCAGAACATATCTCGCATCGGTACTCCACGCCGAGGCCATGTAGCTTATACAACCAATATGGGATCGGCTTTCCATCCCAACCGAGGGGGAGTTTGAGTGGATTGTATATCCGCTCCTCTTCCTCTTCCTCTTCGCCGGCGCCATCTCCGTTGTTCGTGGGAACTGGGGGAGGTTTTGTTTGCTCGAGCAATTCTTGCTCACGCTCGCGTGCAGTCAAAGAGAAACGGCGTTCCACGTTGGACTTCGTTTCATTGATTATAGGAGCGAGCGTGACAAGCAGAGATGCAGATAGGCTTGTGAGAAGCGCAGTATTCCGTAATCTAGACCGCCATAGAGTTGCGTCATTGGGAGGTGTTGTGGGAGACGTCTGAGCGCCATTTGGATTTTGTGGTGGCTCGGTGGAAGCAGCTTGCTTAGCGATCGCCTTGACATGCTTTTTTGAGGTCAAGTGTGCGTCATACACCGTTTGCTTGGAGTAACTTTTTTGACCTGTGAACAGTGGTATGAATATACGCGTGACGCCAACGAGGAAGAACTCACAAGCGGAGCACCATGTGCCACCTGCTTCCTCCGAGGAGAGCACACGCTTGTTACTTTGATCTTCCCAGTCGGCATCAAACTCTCCTGCGTCCCATTTCTTCAGAAACTCAGCCTCGTCCTCTCGGTGTTTTGAGTCTATGTCTATAAGTGGCTGCGTCCGCTTGAGAAAGGATAGCAGGTAATCATGTAAATTGCGGATGTAGCTGAAATGAGATGAACATGGTGATTACGTTGACCAGAACAATACACTTACACAGCATACTCTTTGGAACTACGCGTTTGCTTGGGAAGTTCGTTATGGAGCGTACCGTTTTGAGTTGCTAACAGAACATCCAAGTACTGCAGGTAGGGCAACCTTTTTGTGATATTCTTCAGATTGTTATAGGCGGTGTGGTTCGTATACAGGTCGACGTATTTCCCGTATGCTTCTTCTCCGGAGAACATGAGCGATACAGCTGAACGAGCGATAAATGAAGCGCCAAGGTGCCATATGCTGGGTACGCACGATCTTCTTCCTCAAGTTCCTCGTCTATACCGTCCTGATTCCCTTCCTCAAGAAGAGCAGCGAGCTCTAATTCGAAGGCTCCTGCTGCGACATCAGGATACTTATTGTAGTGGTCCTGAATCTTCACCAACCGCGCGTAGAACTCAGACAGGTCACCTGGCTGAGCTGGCGCGGTAAGCGCGTCGATCTCAGCCTTACGAGCATCTTCGTCATCGTAGTGGGCTTTGAGTGAGGCCACGCGAGTAGAAACACGACCCAGGACTTGAGCTGCTTTGTGCTCGGTCTGCAACGCGACTTCATGGGTGGGCTGACTCCTAGAGAGGAGAGAATAGAGAGCTATCTCGTAGCGCTCTATTTCTTCGTGGGCTTGTCGTTGGGTTTCAAAGATGGAGTCCATGATCGTCGTGTCATGCAATGACCAAGCAGAGGAGAGTATTGGGCCACTTTCAAACTCCGTCCCCGCTATTGGTTCTTCGTTCCATCCGCAAAAAAAGTCACCGCAAATGTCTGGCATCAACCCCGGAGATGAGGTGAAGTCGTCTTTCCAGGTGTTCTGGTCGTAGTATTGATGTATATCGTCAGAAACTCATATTTGAGTCATCAGAGGCCGTTTCAGTCGTGTCGACTTTCGATGACCTCAACTTGAAGGAGGATCTCCTACGTGGAATATATGCTTACAGTCTGTATTCGCCTCAACTCTTCCTCTCCAGATCTCATTCCTCCATCCAGACTTCGAAAAACCCTCTGCAATTCAACAACGCGCTATATTACCTATCATCCAAGGACGTGACGTGATTGCCCAAGCACAATCGGGAACCGGTAAAACCGCAACCTTCTCCATATCTATCCTTCAATCCATCGATGTTTCCGTGCGCGAAACCCAAGCGCTTGTTCTCTCCCCTACAAGGGAACTTGCAACTCAAATTCAATCTGTCGTCCTTGCCCTTGGTGACTACATGAACGTCCAGTGTCATGCATGCATTGGAGGGACGTCCATTGGCGAGGACATCCGAAAGCTGGAGTACGGACAACACGTGGTGTCAGGGACTCCAGGGCGTGTCTTTGATATGATTCGCCGAAGGGCCCTCCGGACACGCAACATCAAGATGCTCGTCCTTGACGAAGCAGACGAGCTGCTGAATAAGGGATTCAAGGATCAAATATACGACGTCTACCGCTATCTTCCCCCAGCAACACAAGTGGTACTACTAAGCGCTACGCTTCCTTACGATGTGTTGGAGATGACAACAAAGTTCATGACGGACCCCATCCGAATCCTCGTAAAGCGTGACGAATTGACGCTTGAAGGGATCAAGCAGTTCTTTGTGGCTGTAGAAAAGGAAGACTGGAAGTTCGACACACTATGCGATTTGTACGATACACTCACCATCACACAAGCCGTAATTTTCTGTAACACTCGACGAAAGGTTCGAATCTGGCCAAGTCATATTCATTTGGCTTATCATCTTTGCAGGTTGATTGGCTAACGGAGAAGATGAGGGCCGCCAACTTCACTGTATCTTCAATGCACGGTGAGATGGTACAAAAAGAGAGAGACGCCATCATGGCGGAGTTCCGTGGAGGAACATCGTAAGTCATAACCTTGTGTGCACGGAAAGTCTTATAGAATCCGTCGTAGGCGCGTGCTTATTACGACTGACGTGTGGGCCCGAGGAATCGATGTCCAACAGGTCTCACTTGTCATCAACTACGATCTCCCAGCGTAATTGCTTTTTTGGTTGACAGTAATACAGTTCTAACCGTGTCCTTCACAGGAACCGTGAGAACTATATACATCGAATTGGCCGTTCGGGACGATTTGGTAGGAAAGGTGTTGCTATCAATGTAAGTTGCACGCTTGCTCTTCCGGCAACTTCTCACATAAGGGTTTAGTTCGTGACGGTTGACGACGTACGCATCCTCCGCGACATCGGTAAGTCCAATCTCTGTTGCTCCCCTGTCCTCCTAGTCACACTCTTCTACAGAACAATTCTATAGTACCCAGATAGTAAGTCACTCCACCCCCTATTACCGTGGATCGCTCTCAATATTTTTCCAGGACGAAATGCCGGTCAATGCTGCGGAGCTAATCTAGAATGTGTTCAAACAGGATAGGAGTGGGACTCATCGACAACGGCCTCTTGTTAATTTGATTACCACTCGCCTCTTATGTATTCTTGATGTCCTGATATCGTTCCGATGTTGGTATTTCTTTATATTATTGTGTTCTTCTCTTGCACGATCATTCTGTTAGCAATTCACCGGGGTGCGGCTCCGTCAAGGCTATCAACCAAGTTCGAATGAAATCTAGTTAGGCTAATTCATTGATGCGATGCATTTCCTCATACAGAACATACGTTCATAAAGCGGACCGAACCAGCACACGGGTCACAGGTGACAACGCATGATGTATTGAATTTTGAAGGACAATATCGGCCGAAGTATTACCTCCCGGGAAGTAGGCCTTAAATAACACGGCGACTTCGCATGAAATCGAGGACAGAGTGGTGTACGAAATCTGTGACCGAGTGGAGTGAGGTTGGCGGACGGAGGTTGATAGGTGAACGAGCGCATGAAACCCGCCGATCCTGCGGACTACCATCTGGAATTGACCTAAAGACCGCATAGAAAATGAATGATATCGTAATTTCTTTAGGAGGTCGCCGAGGCGGCGAGGGCTTCGATCCTCACTGATTCGGGACCTGTTTCGCAATGTTCGTGCACGGAAGCGATGCTGTGTGAAGCAAACAGTGCGGTGCGGGCAGCGGACGCGGTCAACCGTGGTATCATCGGAATTCCACGGGAAAATGGCCTTTGCAGGCCCCAGCTAGGGATCGTGGCCTGTGGGTAGCGGGGACTTGCGGGGGCATCATCTGAGCCATCGTGGCAGCCCTGCAGTGAGGTGCATCGTTCAGGTCAATGGAAAGTGTGATCACGGAGTCAAGCATACCCTAGATTCTTGACCGACCCTCCAGGAAATTTTATTCAAGGCGAGGAAAGGTCGAGGCAAGGAAAGGAAAGGTTAGGAGAGTCCCATAACAGAGGTCGTATACTGACAATCGATATGGTTGTCGAATGACAGGAAAGAAGTCACCCACAGTATGTGAATGTCCTCGAATCCAATTATCGACTTACACATCCGTGAGTCGGACAACACCCGACAGGTCGTTCTCGGAGTTACGGTTCTTGAAGGATCCCAATACAAACTGTCGACTTCATTTCGATTGGACCTAGACAAGGTTTTCACCAAGGGTTGATATTACCGGAGAAAGGGGCTGACTTGTTGTCCCTGGACTTGTCGTGCTCAAACTTGAAGGTCACAGAATGTCGGGCACAGCTGCACCGGATACCCGCATGAGTGATTCCTTAACAACGTGAAACTGGAACCGCCGCGTTGCATACTCCGAGAAACGGTATCCAGGCTCTGGCGTGGTCTGAATCGGACCGTCTATGACTCGGAGAAGGGATGGTGAGACAGGAACGCATTTGGACGTGATAAACACCCTGAAACGGCGACATGATCTGCAGAGATCTGCATGTCTTTGGTTTCAGGTTCGTATGAGTTGAAATCCGAGATGTCAAGTTTTGCGTCCGTAGACGGGGAGACCGGATCATAGTTGAGACAGTCCCGCAGGTGATGGTGCGGCGAACTGGAAGCACCGCACCGGCGTGCAAAACACCTTCGCAAGATGAAGCACAGCCGGAAGACTGGTCAGTGGTAATCACAGTCAAGGTTATCTTGGGAAGGTGATGAGTGCACTTTAAATTAAGGATTCCAGCCATGTGCGGGAGGTGCAAATTTGTTAGTCGGCATGCACAGATAGCAGCCGCCATTTTGACAGCAGTCCAACTCAAATACCAAGATCCATTAAAAAATAGATTTACACGGAGGTACTTTCAAAGATCGTCTACTAGATCTCTTCGCATGCTCAAATATTTTACCTCGCTGGTGAGACTTTCATCGGCTGGGAACAACTGAATGCGTGACACCTGTTTCAGCGTTCCCCGCGTTCGTAGAAATAATTGCGTATATGGTGTCAGCAGGACCCTCGTCGTGGATGCATTATGGAAGGGTGTTTTCCGACGGGTTTCGACCTGGACGTTCCTGTCAACAATATCTCATGGGCGCCAGGTGCCGCCACCCGGATTCACTACTCTAGGTGTCGTGCGACCGTCTTTGAATTGGTTTTCATATCGTCAGAGGACGATGACGTGAACGGACACTCCCGCCTGGCTATCCCCATGTCGGGCGCGTAGATGATCTCGTGTAAGCAGGTGGGCCTGAGAGAGTCTCGAGGTATAAAAACGTGGACCTGGACACTGGCCCCTCAGTCAGCAGCCAAAATGTGTTACTGGAGAAGGTGCGTAGCACACCCAGCTCGCCTTGCCTAGTCTCATGCTCTTTGAAGAGTGCGCAATACTTATCGAGGGTGGGTTCAGACCTCCCTTTCTCTACGAAAAGCAAGACGCTCACAAACCAACCTTGTCACAGGTGTGGACACGTCGTACCTCTGGTATGGTATCATATCTTGTTCGTTCTTTGCCACTGATCATGGTTTTGAACAGCCGGATGAAGAAGTGGGTTAGCCTAGTACGCGTTGTAGAGATGTTGCTAATGCCTGCTAGATCAAATGCGATCTTCGCAGCTGCAAATTTAGCCCTAGGCACTCCCCAGCTTGTATTCCACCGGAATGCACCAAGACATGTTGGCAATAGTAAGTGGTTCATTCGTACTTGTCATCAGTCGGACTCACCAGTATCGTCCAACCAAGCCATCAGTACCCACAGCAGTATGGTACGCGTGACTCGTTCGATTCCTGAACTCATGGATGACTATGGTTCAATTCAGCGCCACAAATAGACAAGAAATGTCCAAAATGCAGTGGTTTGAGCTAATTCCAACTGCTGTTGCGTGGGATAACATGCAGTTCTCTCGAACTGACGCGACGGACGTTGCATTCAAGATCCATAGAATCTTTTCTTAGTATTCTGTAAATAAAGTCATGTCTCCAATAAAGGGACATTTATTATGCATCAATGGCTACAGAGTGTGAGCATACGAGACACAGAAAGTTAGTCATCATCGATATTATGCTTTTTCTTGAGCTGTGCGAGCTCCTCTTCTCTCCGTGCCAAGTCAGCCTTTGCTGCTGCTGCGTCTTGCTTGGCAGGCATATGGTAAAGAACAACGATATAGCGTTCCTGCAAATGGAAGCCGTTCAGGTGATCGAGTGCATTCTTTGCCTGTGGCAATGGGTCAGAGCAAGTCGTTGATCAACAACTTGTTTCTTACGTCCATCACATCATCAAACACAACAAAGGCTGTTCCCTTTGATTTGGGCTCATTTCCGATACGAATCTGTCGAATGCTCCCGTAGCGGCCGAAGAGGTCATACAGATCTTCACCAGTAATCTGGTAGTTGAGATTCTTGACAAAGAGAATACGGTTCGCGCCGGGGGGAAGCTTTGACTAGATGGGCTGTGTGAGATAAGTGGTGAAACACTATCCAAGAGATACAAACTGTCGGTCTGGGAACAGCCATGGTTGCTGCAAGGTAGTGGTTTCGTCCAAGATTGCAAGTGTCGAAACTTTTGATGACATAATCCGCACATGGCTCTTAAGTGAAGTACCTCGATTACATAAACGCAATGAGTAAGCGAGCAAGTAGAGCGTAAGTATGTGAAGCTTTGCAAAAGTACTATGACGACTATATAGCTCATTTGGATTGTATACGCGTCAAACGATCCACAGCTGAACATCCGCTTGAGCCTCTTACACACACAACTGTGCCGGCGTCTTCCGCGTCGGGTATAACGCACTTGATATCCTCCTGAGAAGGACAGGGACATTCCGTCGGTTGGGCAACACAGACCAAAGTATCTGGACACAGATACGAGGAACACGAAACTGCAGGTTCAACGACACACATGTTTCAGTAGCCAGGATATATTATAATCCTCACGGACCTGAATCGGCGTGTGCCAGCCATTGCGAGCCTGCATGCGGTGGTTGTTGCTGTTGCTGGTTTTGCTGTTGGCCCTGGTGACCACCAAACATGTGGTCGAAAAACCCGAACTGCGCTGTTACGACGGATGACAGCGAGGCAAGTAGAACCGCGTTGGTGATTAGAAACCGCATTTTAGTTTGGCCGTCCAAGTTTTGTTGAAGGTAACACGTATGTATGACACGTATGTATGACGTAATCAACTCGCACCGCGGCGTTGTCATCAATCAGACATTTCCCCGGAGACAAGTTGCAAAGCAGTATCCATACTGTCTTCCGAGTCATACCACAACTGTAACCTTGAGATCGAGATGCAGTGCTCGAAGCAAACCGAATTTCGCTCGATGCATTGCAGCTGCATACACGACGTCATTGAGTAGTAAAAGTATTGGACACAAATCCGATCTAACATATCATTACGGCCCCGAAGGAGACGGTACAAATCAATTAACAGCATGTGATATCATGAACATACGTAGATTCGGTATAGCACTCCAACCAGGTTCTCCAACATTTCCTATGCAATAATTCATGAGTCTCTGGTACCTGATACTATCGCCTCCCGAACATCATTCTGTCTCTGGTAGACCCGGACCCGCCCAGGGAGAGCTCTCAAAGGCTTGAGGCCTGCAATGAATTAACGTAGAGCCTGACATGCAGACAAAGGTGTTCGTTCAGGATGAAGAGCCTTGCTCGTTTGGGCAAGTGTGCTAAGACGCGATGGGTCTGAACCGTCGAGACCGGATGAAAGACGTTTCTTCCCAGAGAGTTTCTTCGCCCTCCTCTTAAGTGGCACGTTCTCTTTGTCTTCCTCAGCTTTATCGACCTGGGCATCCCCAGCAGTTGGCAGGGACGCTCCTGGGACCGGGGAGTTACGGCGAGGTTCGCTGTCCCGAAAGATATCGAAACCGGGATAATGCCTAGACTGTGGGTCGGTGCACGATTCAACTGTCGGCTTAGGGTAAAGCTCGCGGGACGGCGAAGGCCGGCGCGATGGTAAAGGAGAGGGTGTTCCACGTGAACTTCCATAATTTCGAACAAGCCTAATACAACATTTGAGTCGACTCTACGAGAATTTTAAAGGAAATTGTACCCATTCCCGAGTCGCGATGGTCTGGTTGGGGTTACAGTGTGCATGTTGGACAGTATAAATGGAACAGGGTGCGAAGGAGAAGATATGGCAGCATGACTGGAAAGCGGAATGCCTTTGGCATCCAGAACACGACGCTTAGCAGGGTTTAGAGGTGTGGTTCCTGACGGGGACAGTGGACGTTTGTGCTTTCGTGGCGTTTTCGTCCCAGTAACGGTGCCAGATGTAAGAAACTGTTCCAACGGAAGATCTTTCAGTGGCATACGAGGAGTCTCCATGATGAGCGATGGTGAATAATGTCGGTAAAAAGATGAGATGGAGATCAGCCCACGGCCGACATCAGCTTGACCTCGTCGTCGAGAACACCAGTGGTGGGACAGCAAAAAAACTGCGAAAACAATAAGGACAAACAGTAGGTCACACTCACAATTGTCACATGTCACACATAACTACTACTAAATACAGGTCAAGTGACTGGCATGACCACATCGAATACACCAGTCCCCGTGAGGTTCGGCCGACCCATCACAATGCTACCCGACGGCGTCGAAAGGTCATCAAAATCACCAAACAATGTTGCATCCGACAAGAAAGCGGCCGTGGTCTCATAGGACGCCTTCAGGAGCGGCGACGGATTTGCTGAAAGGCCTTTTCGGTTGAAAGGCTTGTATCCACCATCGAAAGTCTACCATGCGTCAACTCAGCATATCCAAGACAAGAAACCGTCACCGTGTGCTTACCATGTAATCAGCAATCAATTCAAGGTGTCTCATATCAACATCTATCTTGTAGGCGCTGAATACTCCCCCGACTTCACGCAGGATGGCGGCGCGTGCCATCTCTACACCAAAGGTTTTCAAAATAGAATAAATGTCGTTAGAGTAGATGGTGTCGTAATCGATAATGCTGTCGCCGCCTCCACCCGCAAATTGCCAGATGCCACGGAAATTCGACCCATTGGTGGTAAGCTGCATTTCTAGACTTAGCGTACTCTCAAATCAACAGCGGAACAACAGACCTGGACAGACCCCTTCTCACTCGCAAGTCGAAAGCACTCCGCAATGCCAGGAATCTCACGAATAACGGTCTTGCGACAGGCGCGCTCTACGATTCCAACCAAGAGGAGTTTTGGAAAATCCGTAGAGAACTGGATCATCGGTTACATAGTCATATGCAGCGAGCCTGCTAAAATACTCACTGCAAGCTCGAATGAACATTCCGACTCTGAGAACTTGAGGTTTGAAGCCTGACGGAAGGTCTCGACAAAGTTATCTGCAATGTCCTTCACCTGCTCGCGAAGTGTGGCAGGACCCAGTGTCTTGGTGCCAGCCTCTTCAGCATCTGCCTCGTCTCCCCCGTCGGAGGCATACATGGCTTCTATCGCAGCATCGTCGAACTCTTCTTCTTCATTGTCTTCGTCAGATTCGTACGAAGTTTGTTCATTTCTCTGGCGCGTGCGCTTGGCGTCGTCGGCATCTGCGTCGCCCTGTTCACTTTCTGCATCCCCGGCCCTCTCAGCAACCTCTTCTGCGTCTGCGTCTGCGTCTGCGTCTGTGTCTCCCACAACCGGCTCCTTGCTTGCTTTGCCTTTTCCCAGTTCTGCTATTTGGCTTCTTAGATCGGCATCGAGCTTCTTCATTTCTAGCTGTATCTCGCGCTTTAATGTCGAAGGAAAGCGAGCGCCAAACACAGCTAGAATTTCGACTGCACTGACGTCATACTCTTCAACATACTCCTCGGCTGGATAGAAATCAAGATGGATGGAGAACTCCGTCCGGCGTGCGTTACCCTGAACGGTCAGACGTTCCTTGACAGTAACTTTGTCGATGACTTGTGAAAGCACAAGCTTGCTGGCTCTCTTGCAAAAGGTTGTTATATCAACGTCCGAGACTCCGGGCACAACATCCATGATCATCGATGGGGTTTTAGGCTTTTGAGAAGCTGTCATTACTATCTCTCTTAGGCGTGGAATCCCCAACGTGACATTTGCAGCACCGTGTCCTACGAAGTAGGTGAGTAATACTGCCAATGATCATGAAGATCACTTGCCAGCGAAGTGAAATGTGTTCAAGGTCATCTGCGTCGAGGGTTCGCCAATTCTATAGCCGAATGGTAAGCACGCTTACGATAGTGGCGCGAGGGAGACACACCCTTGGGATGCTAATAAGCCAACTGCTTCCCCTGGCTCAACGAGGCTTCTCATATACTTGACGTTCATCAAGAGTCGGAAGTATCGAGGTTTCATAAGATGCTGTCCGCGTTTGATAACCTGGCTCTCCTCCGAGGTCTTGGACTTGATGGTCGAAGGGTTGGAGTCCAGATAGGCATTGACGGATTCCGCAAACTTCTCCGAGGTACTTCCAAGGTAGCGGGAAGGACTGAACAAGTCGAGAGCGGGAGTCTTCTCTTCACGCGGAGCTGGGACGTATTTGCTGAGACGTGTCTTGGACTGTTTCAGTACCTTCTTCATATAGCTTGCTGCATCTTCGTCATTGATCGCACCGGCGATGTTCTTCGGTTGATACAGATTGAGAAAAGTGTTTTGATTTTCCGCCACAAAATTGAATTGAAAGAGATGCTTCTGCTTGGTGACATCGAGACCGTCCCCGCCATATAGGAATTGGTAAACAGAAGAGTCGCTACCACGGACAGTATGGTCGTAATGGATTCGAATGCCCTCCAAGTGTTTTATGAGACACCGTTGCAGGTATCCTGAACGCGACGTCTTCACAGCCGTATCGATAAGACCCTCTCGACCAGCCATACAGTGGAAGTAAAATTCTTGCGGCTTGACCCCTGTCAAGAATCGACTCGCCACGTATCCTCCAGCAATTGCTTTCGTTTCAAACGATTTGAACGATGGGAGTGTTTTCCCACTGACCATAACTGGCACGCGTCGACCCTCAAGCTCTTGTTGACCAAGCGCGCAAGATATTTGCTGGGCATTCACTGCACTACCTTTGGCGCCGGACTGTGTCATCGCCTGCATGTGGTTGTGAGGGAATTTGCGATGCAACCCGAAGGGTATACAGGAATCAGCGATTGATTTCGTGAGTTTTGCCAGTTTGCTTTTGACGGTCACATCGAGGCCTGCCATTTTGCTATCATCCCGCAGGACGTCTTCGAGGAGAGACGAAAGTGCAGCAGGAATGTCCTCCTTCTCCGCCTTGGATAACGAGGGGAAGTTTTCGATGGCACCTTCCGTACCCAGGTTAGCATTCTTCTGTAAGATGTCGGTTCGGTTGCGGTCCCCATCGGGAGTCAACACCAGATCATCCATGCGACAGGTGAAGGCCCGATGTTGCAAGAATTTGGTGAACAAGCGGCTGAGAATACCGAGGAGTCGTCCCGCGACCGTCGGGCCGTATAGCTCATGCACGGAGTGCACCAGGCCGTATTCCGTGGCGCCAAAAGCTGATTTGTCAAGAACCCCACGAAGAAGTTCACCGTCGAGGAGGATGATTTTATCTTCCAAGGAGCCTTTTCCCCAGAGATTTCCCGGGACTTTGGAGGTAGATTCCAAGTTCAATCCTTCAGCGTTGTGAGGAGTGATGTTTAAGAGCACTGTCGAAATCTAGCCACTGTAAGTGCAACCAAAGCATGGCGTAAAAGACAACGCACTATTTGTTTCCCTGTCCAAAGTGGTTTTGGTACCCATATAGTAGGCGGAAGGGTCTTCAGACGGTCGGATGGGAAATCGCCACTCTCTGGTCGGAGGGCCCCGTAGAGGAGTTGGAAATACTCGTCTCTTGAGAAAAAGGTATCTTGACATGTCATCCATACCCCAGCAACCACGTGATCCTGTATCAGACCTCGAAGAGGCTTCCCGGACGTAGGCACTAGGTATTGATTATCTGTATTAGCAATGAACCTGGCCTCCGCTTGCGCTACTGGGTTCTCTGAAGGAGGATCAGGATAGGCCAGAACACTCGGCACGACCAGACAACATACGAGGAAAGTGAACGTTCATTTCTGTAAAAAAAAAAAACGTCAACGGTGTCGGACGTAATGAAGTAGGACGCACTTGCCATCACCGTCAAAGTCAGCTGGCAAGATAGATTAACGACAATACATAGATCGCGTACACAGACATACCATTATATGAATTACTGGAAAGGAAAATTCAATTAAAAAATCAGGGACAAAGACAAAAGGACAGACCAATTCGCGTAATGCAAGCGGATGGTTTTTTCGCCTTGGAGAATGCGGGCTCGGTGACACATCATACTCGGCTTGTGTAGTGTTGGTTGCCGGTTTAAGATTAAGATATCACCGTCTTGGAGATGTCGATACACCTTTTTGTTGATGGATGGAGTTTTCGTGGAAAGACCGTTGCGTCCAACACTGTTCGCATCTTGCGGAGTGAAGAGCATATCAGCGATAGCTTGACGCTGTTCCTTCGTTATTTTATCCTGATATGAAGTTGAAGCTCAGTCGGCGTTGGACAAATCAGGAGAAATCCACCAATGACTGAAGGCGCCCATCTTCAAACTCCACCATGGTAGCACCAGGATAATTCTTTGGGCCATTTATCACCCATTGGCGACATTGATGGATATTCAGTGGGGTTACAGGTTCTGGATAAGTCAACTTCCTGGCAAAGACAGGTGGAATGCCGATCTCGTTGGGTTCAATGTTGACATCGGGCGAAATGACCGAACGCGCGGCATAATTTACACGCTTCCCCTATATTATACTACTAAGCCGGTATCAGGACATAAGAACGTTGAAAAGCAAACCATCATGTGTTTCCGGAACAGCCCTTCCTTCTTTTCGAGACCCTGCTTTATGCCAGGAGGTGGTAGCTTTCCCTGGCGAAATGGCTGTGTATTTTTGTTACTATCAAGAAAGCTGTTAACGTCGGTTTGGAGCTGTATCAGAGCTTCCAGAAGCGACCCGAAAAAACGCTTGCGCGACGCCTCATCCACAGTCGACGTCTTCGCGGATGCAGTAACCAGATTGGCATTTGAATCGCGTATAAGGAATGATGTGCGGAGAACTCTGGCAAGCAGCTCATTCTGGGGGTTTTCAAAGAGAGTATCCCCCAATTTCGCCGGGGGTCGAAATCGTGTTGGCGGTACCAACAACACGTCGATGAAGAACATGTCGGGAGAGACTAATGAGAGACCATCGCGCGAAAGAGGGGCAAAAGGACCGTGCCGACCAAACAGAAGAGAACAGATAACCGGGCAATTTTGGAACAAGCGACGAAGGTGAGCACGACATTCTTCTGGTGGCATGACCCTTTCATTACGTCCGCGTGACGTCTTGACTTTTCCGCTGGCTGACTTGGGAAGTGCTTTCTTGGGCGACCCGGGTGGTATTTCCGCTTCCTCTTCATTTGGGTAGGTCCAATCTCCTTCAGGCTCCGTGTCCGAGGACCCGTCATCCTCGTCAAGCGGTATATCGTCCCTACTTGAACGATATTCCGCAGCGGCTTGCTGTGCAAGAAATACATCTGGGCGCCTGAGGCCAATTGTCCTGTGCTCATTTTTGTGCTTCGTGGAGAGATCATATTCTATAATCTTGGTGAAACCCTCCTTACGGAATGTGTATCCATGTCTATTATACGAATGGACCAAAGGCCACGCGTTTGAAGGGTTGGGAGACCGCGAGGGTAGGCAGCGGAGAGAGCGTCAGTGGAGGGAAACTCGAACAAGAAAGGTACCCACGCCTGACAATTATGACACTTTTTTGAAATAGTGATCTTTATAAAATCCAGGATAAGCTCCTTCCTCGCCTGATAGACAAGTTCATTTTTGTAATGGTCGCGTTTACTGCTGGATGCACGAGAAAGATGAATAGAGGCGTAGAGCTGGATGCGTTTTTCGAATTCTTCCACAGATTCATCGCGGCTATCGTCGTCGTCGTCGTCGCCTCGCAACTGGGGTTGAATGTCATCCACACCATAGGCAGCCTCAAGGAGACCGTGCTCCATCAATCGTAGTTTAGCAGCGTACTTACATACCTATTCAGATGACTCATTCAGCGGGCATATAACGACAAGAAAGATACCATTCCCACCACAGATCGAGGAGCCTTGAATCTATGGCAGAACAAGCAAGTCCCGCGAAAGACGCTATACATGTTCGCCATGAAGAGAGGGTGGTAGACAGGAGAGGGTAACTCAATGTGACCGTAATGTCCGGGACAAGTGAAATAATTGAGATGACATGTTGCACAGCTGCACAGGGATAATCACTAGAGAGTCTAACTCGAGTGTAAGACAACGCACATGTCCTGCCGATCACATGGTCCAAGAGCTAGATCATACAGACCGCCTGCATTGGGTCTATTTAGCTCATTGAGGAGGTCTGGGTTCACTATCTGTTTCACAGATATTCTGCGGATGTCCACCGTGGAGAGGAAGGAGAATGATACGCTTGAGACTGTGGTGGGTACTGAGACGGCGACGTTCATGTTGAGTGTATGAAGACTGCTGTAGACCAAGGACTAACTGCCCAAGCCTATGATAGTTGATAAACTTTTTGCTTGGACGCCGCACTAACGCTACATTTAGACATTCCGACATCACGTGAGACTCGCACTAATACATCCAATGCCAGCAGTGGTATTTTTCCGAATACTATCAACTCAACGTTCCACTGCGTTTCACCCCCGTCCTACTTTTCCTAGATTTGGCCTTCTGAGCTTCATTAACCAACTCTGCAATCAACCTATTATACGTCTCTGAGTCCTGTTGCAAGGCATCCCTTGTCTGAAGAAGGTATGTCAGGAGCGAAGATGTATTTGTCGTTTCCTGGCGTAAGTCTGCGAGATATTTCTCCAGCTTTGTTAATGGTAGCAGGTTGAGTTGATCTGCGTAATGGTTACTATACACATTCGGGACGTAACCGATGTAACGGCCCACCTGTGTCAAAATTTAAAAGATCATCTATCTTCTTTGGGTCCAGCGCAGGTTTAGGGCCGAGGCTTAGCTGCGTCGCTGCTGATAGTCCAGACCGTGCGGACGGTTGGGGTGTGTTCGAACGCGTTCCTGCCCGAGAATTACTCCGGGATGGTGGCGTACTGTGGATCGGACCATTCAATGCTCCTGGAGGAGCAGAAATGGGTCGAGTCGAAATATGTAAGGGTGGAAGGGGTTTAGCGATGGCCTGGGGGAGTATTTCATCCAGGTTGACGGGAAGGCCAAGGGAGATCAGGTGTTGCTGTCGTATGCGGGACCGCACCCAATTGATTGGTTCCATGAGGGGAGGTGAATTCAGCAGCGATGAATATAGCTCGCGGCTGCATGGCATGAGCTAAATGAGACGGACAAGAGAGCATGCGGCGCACCCCGCTGGAGTAGTTAGTATCTGACCAATGCCCTCGGCTTGTCTGACATCTTCGTCGCTGGCCACGCCGGATAGTTTCTGGGGCCAGACGGGACTGAGTATTTCCTCGACCTGCGAACTCAAGTCTTGCACTGAAGGCAGTGGATCTAGACGGAGAGGCCGCCAGCCAACCTGAGCCAACTCTGGCTGTTGTATCTCCTCGCCGAATGTTGTATCCTCCTCAAAAGTGAAATTAGCATCTGAGGTTCCTACCTCACCAAAGTCACCAAATTCTGCAAAGTCATCGTCATGCGCAAGAGATGGCGTTTTGGATTCTAATGGGGTGTGGAAGTCATCGAAATCATCGAACTGGTCATGAGATACGACGGGAGAGAGTGAAGAAAGTGGTGGAGGCGGGGGCGGAGGAGACTGGAGGGACGGTGCTGGCGCTGGTGCACTCCATACCGAGGAATCGAAGCTGAAATCATCATCCAAGGACTGCATCGCATGAGGTATCTGCGTTCACCAGCAGAAAGGACGTATATGTCGTGTGGCAGGTAGCCTTTACGAGACGGGTCAACAGTGCCAGTGCAAGGTATAAAATGCCTGAATTGACAAGGTTTCAAAGTGTGTTGCTTTGCGCATGATCCTCATGCCGCCAAATATCCACACATTCCTATTTTCACCACCAGAAGATATCTCACCTTACACTTCTCGTCGTGTGCATCTGCGGCGGCTTTATGACATTCTCCACCTCAGCATACAACGGGGCGATCTCCAGCGCGCACGTCGAGCCTGGGCTATTCTCGTAAGGTGCAAGGAGATTGACTGGAGGACGTCTTGGATACTCGGACTTGGCCTACTAGGTCCCCCTACAGGGAGTGACCAGACCAAGATCGATTACTTGCGGACGATGATGCTACACTCTCTTGAAAACGTCCGTACCGCTGGAAACACGCAACGATCTGTTCAGCTGATCGCCTGTCATGGTAGAGGGAATCAATTCTCTGTGAACTTGTCCACCTGTATATTCTAGCCGGGAGACACAGAGAGGCTCTCGATGAACTGGAATTGTTCGAACTCCAATTCTTTCACCACGAGTCCTCGCTGACATGTCTTGACATTAGTTTTCTACCCTCGTTTCCATACCACGACAATGCCGTGCTTCATATCTATGCGGGGATGTGTTCTGCTTTTGCCTCTCAGTCTACTTTGGAAAATGAGGCTGATGTGGGATCAGTCGACAGCGACATGCTTGACCGTGCTCAAATTTTTTTCGAACGTGCCAAGTCACTCGATGCGGAGAACATCGTGGTAGATACACTGCTAGCCATGGTAGGGTCCATTTCCTTCCAGGCTTGCAAAGACTGAGCATACACGACGGGAAGACCCAGAATCTGGCTCAGAACCCAAGGGCCCTCTCACAGGCAGAAGGCTCTGATGAAGAGACTGATCCACGAGACACAGAAGATTCTGCCCGAGTTAAGAGACTGCGAGCTTGAATTTGGCCGTTATATTCTTACGACACCCACTACTAATCAATTTATATGTTACGCCTCAGGCGTCCGAGTCTGAACCTAAATCGATGGCCGGTACTTCTTCCTGGTCAGATTCGTCGATTAGCATCGATGCTGCAGATAAAGTTGGTGCAAGCTCTTTTTGCGAGAGTGACAATGGTGGCCCAGTTGGTACGTCGGATGCGAACGGTAATGGTGCTACCATAGAGAGAACAGACGAAGTGACCACTTCCATTGGGAGATTACTAGTACTGGCGACGTCACTTGTAGTTTGCGACCGTAGCTCGACGGAAGTCGGCGGCGCTTGCTCCCTAGGCGGATTAGGGGTTGCTTGCTGATCTGGAGCCAAGGTGTTCTGTCTGACCGGTTCGGGCAGGTGTTGCAGCTTGGAAGGGTTTGGGTCGAGCTCCCCATTACCGAAAGTCAGCTCCGATGAATGACGGGTTGCCGCTTCTCGCGTACTTTCCTCTGCAGACGAGAGCGAGAGAGACTCTACAAAAGGTAGTGTCCGGACGAAGGGCGGGCGACGAGGATGCAACAGAAGGTCAACATGAGTATGAAGTTTATCACGGGTCGCCAAATTCTGTGGATGCCAATGGTTCCGAAGGGTCCGCTTTAGGAATGGATCCACATACCTCAGACAAGAACGAACGAAGGACAAGTCCAGCACCTTTGCTCATTGCGTGGGAGCTTCCTTGCACACTTTCAATGCATATGTGACGGACTTTTTTTATCACCCTCCCGTGGAAGCCAGCATTTGATGAAAGACTTGAAGGTGGTATCGAAGGAAGTGACAGTAAGATAGACAAGAGCACTCGGTTCGCAAGGGAGCGAGTGGAAGGCACAAGTTCCGTGCTCAGCATGCACTGACTTATAACTGGCGAAGTTTGTAAACAGCAGAATACTTGAGCATGCTTCGATGCGCTCACCATCTAGAGCGGCAAGCAACGTGTTGCAGTCGTTGGTCGTTGCACAGACCGTGCTATTGGTTGTGGAGAGCACATTGTCAGCTTCATACTCTCGTCGCCTCTTCTTGCTTGCTTTCGACTGTTTTGTGGTTTCTGAACTCGCCTCTATACGCGGTTGATGGATGTAGAGAGGAGATATAATGGGGATGGTTGTTTTTAGGAGGCGATTAATCCTGAGCGTAGCACCAACGACTGGGCAGAAGTAGAGCAGATGGTAGGCACATTGGAGAAATGAATGTCTCTGTGTCCTATGATCCACGTGAGTGATTATAGGATTCCGGTAAGTATTACACGCACTGCTCAAGGCTATTTTCAAGTTGAGAAGAGATGATCGTGATCAGCCTCGAGTTATGTGGGGCTAGTAGGTCCTGCGCACTGAGAAATGTTTGCTCCAATGGATGCATGCCAAAGATAACGTATCGAACTCACGTTTGGGCCAGGCAAGATAGCAGACGACAAGCCTGATTCCAAATTTCAGGTACTAGGGAAGATTCAGCAACCCTGACATGTGGATCAAAGTAGGTTTGTCCCTAGAGCAGTTTGAGCATACTGCGAAAAGCGCTTTCCAGAAACCAACCTCGTCATCAAATGTACTTGCTAGTAAACACCAACCAAAGGCTGAAAGATGACCAAATGGGACTTTGACAGGGCGGGTGACTGGCGCTCTGCGGTGCCTGTGAGATGTGGGGTATATAGTGACCATTTCGAGTTACCTTAGCAGCGCTGAAATGGCGCTGACCCCGCATTTTAGTCTGTCAAGATTGAGTGTGACTGTTGTCAAAGGATCTCCCGTCATGGTATCACCGTGCGAGATAAGGTCGGGTAGTTTGCCATCGAGTGCGCGCAAGTGCGGTATGGCATTATGGCTCATTTGTGCGCTCGTAGGGAACGTGGTTCGCAAGCCCAACCAAGCAGACCACGACATCTGCAGGGCCTCGTCCAGACAATTCCTCCATAGATTTGTCCCCCCGACTTTCCCTCCAAGGAAGTGTAAGACAGCGTAAAGATTGGCGGTGGCATCAACAAGGGTATCCGTCGCATGGACAGAACCGCTGAATATCCGGTTACACAACGCGGACAATCGCTGGCCGAGTGCTTTATGCAGCGAAGGGTATAGCGGTATTAGCTGTGCCAGCATTCGTATGGAGGTGGTCTGATGGATAATGAGCACCTAGTTTTGATCAAGATACGTGAGACTACCTTGATGTCTCGATCATTGTGTTTCTCTGCGATTGTCAGAAGTGCCAAGCTTACTTTGGGCACCATGGGGATTGCAACTTGTCTCTGAAATTCGAGGTTGTGCTCTGCAGTACAGAGAACCAGGCTCAAGTATCGCATGGACACCCTTAGGATGGGAATAGGTTCAGGTTTCTGTGAATGGGCAGTTGGAAAACGAATAAAAGACATGTAGCACCTGACAAACCGACAAGGAGGGAAATACAATTCCAACCCAAGACTGGGCATTGTCAACGAGTAGCGATTTTGACAGGGATGACATGCGATATGCGATACATATGGCGGCCCAACGCGCAGCGGGATCTTTTGAATGCATCACTGAGGTGAGACGGGTAACCCATTTCTGCAGATGCGGGGAGGGTGCAAGACAGGCTGGTGAAAGGTGGTCCAATATGTAGGGAAGGTGAGCGACGTTGGACGCGTCCGTCACGAGAAAGTGGAGCAGCGTCTCAAGTTGATGAGGGACATCCATGGACTGGATATTTGACAACTTGGAAGTAGCGAAGGCTTTGGATTTCAACACGTCAAAACAAAATCGATGATGAGTCTACCAGCATGGTAGTTATTTATTTCCACTGTTACTTCACTCCATGCAACGATGCAGCAACTCGACCGAATCGAACTGGACCCCGCAGTGGAGGGTCAACTTACCCTCGATACATTCCAGGTTCGCGCAAGTGTCCTCTTCATACTCTCGCTCACTGTTTCCTTCAGGGGAAGTTCGACGTCAAGGATTTCGTCGGATCGGTCTCCGAGAAATTGATCACTCAGTCAAAGACCTCTTCCGGGCGTGCGACTAATCGTTTCAAGTCACCTCCGCTGTCTGACGCCCTTTTCCGCAGCTTTCGACCCGAAACCCTTCATCCGCACCTTTGAGGCAGCTGTTGACCGCCTGATAGCGATCAGGAAGGATGTGCAGACAAAGACAGAACAACTGGAAAAGAGCGTAAGGGTCTTAGAACGAGAGTATTCGAAGAAGATGGCTGAATTGAACAAAGGATTCGAAGTATGTGCTACATCCTCCTAGTTTCCATTGCGTGAACGACCGCGCATTTACTAGGGCGTGGGTTCGTCATTTTCAACGATGGAGAACAAATTAAACGAGGTCGGGCGCGCAGCGATTCGGATAGGTGCGCCAGCATGTTCTCTGACATGGAACTCTAACCAACGTTGAGAAGGTGAAAAGCTCGAGTCAGTTCATATCGAGCGGCAGAGGGCGCAAGCTGCTCATGATCTGATCGATTACTATAACCAATTTTCTCGAGGGGACACGATACGTCTTGACGCCCTCAGGAAGGAAGGCAAAGGGGGCCGGCGAGAAGTAGCCATTATCCTCAGACGGTTGACAACCGTAGCGAAGGAGGTGGATCTTCCACTTGCGGAGAAGGTGTGTTCGTTTTGAAAGTCGCGTCGCATTTTCTGCACTTCTCATCATGGTGAAGACAAGAGAGAACATAGACAAGTATTGCGAGAAATTCGAAAAAGATATGCTTTATCTTTTCGACAAGTGTTATCGCAAAGGAGATCCGAAGATGATGCATGTTTGTCTGATTCTGATGCGCCAATTGTCGATGTCCCCGTCTCATACCCACCTAATAGCATTGTGCTCAAACACTCCTGGATTTCAACGGCGGTACATCCTGTGTGCAAGTCTACGTTAACCAGCACGACTTTTTTATGAACAAAATACGGGAGCATGTAGATCATGGCGATAACCTGTATGATTTTTCTTTTCTTAAATTCGCCAATAACTCTGTTGCAGATGGAGCACGATTTCGAACCCAGACGAAAGCACTCCTCGATCCGAGTCGGGTCTGACCGAACTTTTTGGAGAGATTAGAGCGACGGTGGCACAAGAATCCCAAATTGTACAGGCAGTCTTCCCGAACCCACCTCTCGTCATGCAGGTATTCCTGCAACGCGTCTTTGCCCAATCGGTCCGTTCATCTACGCATTTCGCTGACCCTTCTGACGTATGTTTGATAGATACAACAATATATCGAACAACTTTTGAACAAGGGGAATTCCATATCAGAGTTGGCGTATCTACGAATACTGCAACTCATTCACGTCGAAACCTCCACTCTGGTCGATGACCTGAAGAAACACGAACTACCTTCCTTGACCCCCAGCCGGTCCTCGTCGCTCGAGGCCGCAGAGTTCCGTAAATCTCTCAATAATACCCCTTCTGCTGCTCATGGCGCTACTACCACAACGGTTTCTGCGATGCTCGAAACGGCCATGGAGGAATTGTTCATGCCATATACCGAAGGGCAGAAATATATTGATCGCGAAAGCAAAAGTCTGACAGATCTCTACGCAAACCTTTTGAGTAATTTCACGCAATATCATGTAGGTCCAGTGCCATCTTTCTCAGCCCGCTACTGACTCGCAGATTGTACCAAGATGAAGACACAGAGGGAAAAGGGGAAGGCAACCATGTTTGATCGCATGGTGGATCGCTTGGGAGCTGCTGCTGCCAACACATCAACAATAGCGACGTCTACCACTTCTGCACAGGCAGCGGCTGCTATCATGCGGTTCGGTAGCATGATGACCGATCGTGCTCACGAGAGGAATTCGGAAGAGGCGCCGCGCGAGGAGGATGGTTTGCTTAACATCGAACCGGCAGAGAAAATGCTGAGGTGGCACGCCGAGGCTGTTGGACGATGTGTCGAGCTTAGTGCCCAAAGCGACGTGTTAGTATATCAACCACCTGTCTCATGAGCCCCAGGCTGACGCGCGTTCATAGGCCGAAAAATACCTTCACCTTACTTAAGGTACTAGCCGATGCAATCGCAACATCATATCTTGAAGTTGCCGTCGAAACGTGAGTGTGAACGACAGTAAACGACGTGCCGACCTTTGACCCATCACCCAAAGTGCACATGCCCGTGTCGAGTTTGCCGATTCCAAAGCAGAACCGAGTCTGCAGGCTTTGAGTGTGATCAACACCGTTGACCTTGTATGCCACCTCTGGCAATACTATGTCAACGTCGCCTTGTTTCCACTGGCCGCCGCATCGGTAACGATTCGACGCGAAATGTCCGTCTTCAATAACCAGGCTGTCAGTCGTATCGAAGGTGCCACTAACAGTCTTTTGCAACGACTCGCGGACGGTAAGCTCAACCAATACTTTGCCCAAGTAACCTTCCGCAACATTTCCCAGCTATCATTTCGTGGTTAACTCTGCAACTCGGAAGGCAAAAGAAAAACGACTTCAAACCTCGCAACGACGACCAATCTTTTGCCCGAGTCAATACAGAGCCATGCGTTGCCTGTTGCGAATTTTTGGAGAAGGTTCGGGATGCTGTGTTCCAAAACTTGAGCGGAAAGAATCGTGAGGTCTTCCTTACCGAAATCGGCACCTCGTTTCACAGGTCAGTACACCGTCAGCATCGTGTTCACCTGCAAAGCTAATGGAAACCAGTCTCCTTTTGGATCATCTGCGCAAGTTCCCCGTCAGCGCATCGGGTGGGCTCATGCTTGCCAAGTGAGTTGAAACGAGCGAAACGGCATTCATTGCTCAATCGACCATATCCAATAGAGATCTCAAGTCGTATCAAGACACTGTCGTGTCATTCAATGTTCCTTCTCTCCCCGAACGCTACGAGTTTATCCGGCAACTAGGGAACGTCTTCCTTGTTCGACCCGAAATTCTACGTTCCTATATTACTGAAAACTATCTCGGCCGAATCGACTCGTCCCTTCTCATGCCATATCTGGCGCAAAGAAGTGACTGGGTCCAGTACGAGAACCGTTTCAACGAGGCCTCGGAGATGGAGGACACCGTTAGCGACATGACCACCAAGGGACTCAAGGACCGCTTCAAGATAGCGCGTCTGAGTACCATGATGAAGGAGTTGGAAGGGTTGAAACTGGGAGATGGCATCGCTGCAACGATTCCGAGTGCGAGTGTAATCGCTCAAAACTTTGCCGTCACGGGACGTAGTTAGGACACTATCGTCGTTGTTAGAAGGCTACGGTAGTAAGATACACACCCAGCTATCTAGCCTATTCCCCTCGGAAGACCGGTGATCGCTTTGCTTTGAATGCCTCAAGAGCTTCCATGCGGTCTTTGGTAGTGAGGAGGAGGTCGTACGATGCCTTTTCAAAATCGAGGCCTGAGAAACACGTGAGCAGGCACGTAGGTAGAGGCGGCGTTTTTTCTCACCAGACTCGAGAGAAAGGTCCACTGCACGCGAGAGGGCTTGCTTCGCTGCCCGGAGTGCCAATGGTGCTAGAACAATTGTCAATGACTACGGCGCCTGCTCAGACGTCGTTGGAATCCTTACCGTTCTTGGCAATTTCCTCCGCAAGTTGCAGCGCACGATCATACGCGGAGGATGGGGGAGAGGAGACATAATCCACCACACCTATGCGAACGTGAGGGTGACCGAAAAGTGCCAGTGCCGAAGCGTTCGAGACGTACCCCATTCAAGTGCCTCGACGGCCGTCAGCATGCGCGCGGTGAACACCAACTCTTTGGCTTTGGACAAACCCAACAGCCGGACCGCCCGCTGCGTGCCTCCAGCGCCGGGGATGATCCCGAGGCGTACTTCAGGTAGACCGATCTTGGTCACGTCGTGTGCTACAACGCTCAGTGTGTCGGGACACGGAACCTCAGTGGAAAGGCAGACAAAAGGAGCGCGTACCAGCAACGCGCAAGTCACACGCAAAGCCGAGCTCCAGGCCGCCACCCAGTGCGGGTCCGTCTATCGCGGCGATGGTTGGCATCGGCAAGGACTCGAGCTCGGACAGTGCGGAACGGAGATCGACGAGGAACTTGTTGACCTGGGGGAGGGTCATGGTGCGGCGTTCAATGAGGTCAGCACCGGCACAGAAGGCGCCGGGCATGTTGGAACGGATGATGAGCGCGCGAATGCTAGGTGTAGGTTATATCGCTCGATGTCGTTCGTGGAGGAGAACGATGCATACCTTTTGTCGAACTTGATGGTGTCCAGGCATTCATGGAGCTCCTGGATGGGATGAGCACGCTATGGGGATGCTATTCCCGGGCACTCGCCTGCAGCATTTTCACGGAAATAGCATTCTTGCTTTGTGGTCGATTGAGGAAGAGACATGCGACAGAAGGGTTGGATGGCACTGGCTGAATGAATGCCTCGGCAGCACCGTTTGTTGAGAAAGAACGGCGGAGGGCTATGGAAGAGTACCTTAGGCAACGATAGAACACCATGATGGTGGTATGAGTATTAGCAACAAGACTATAGGAAGCTGGTCGGATAGTAGTGTCAGCGGACGGGACATGAATGTTCCGGCCCGGGAAATGATAACCGTTGACCTTGCACGGCCAATATCCTCGAAAATCCCTCCTACTAGTCCATGGTCAGTCTTTATGGAAGTCCGCTAGCATTCTTGTCACTCCTTGCCGGACAGAACAGCCATACACTTCTCACTTCCAGGCGAATATCGTGGAGAGTCATGATCCAGGACCAAGGCTTCTGGGATTATCAAGAATTGCATGGCGGAAATAAGGTCAAGTATTACGCAGGTCTAGCAGGCTTCTCAGCTCAGATGGGTACTACTGTTCATTCCCGATACTTATCCAGCTACGGCAGTTTGATGGGTCCTCCTGGGCGAGCAAACAAGCAGTGTTGATCAAGGAGCCTTATGCAGGCAGGGTCGCTCTGCTGACTTTCCGATTCGTTTACTATAGTGTGGGCTCCCGTCAAGTAATAACTTGCTTGCATACGGGAGGATTTTCGTGATCAAGCAACGTCTAAAGCTAACAAAACGAGATCGGTGGCAGACTAATGTCTCGATCAGCTCGTACATCAAGAACCAACTCCAGCAAACCTATGAAGATTGAGGAAGTAGTCACAAGGTATCCAGTGCCTTGAATATATGCCCGAGTTAAATATCCATAAAAACGCGACGGGAAACGACCATGAAGGTCGACAAGAAAATACAAGAGGTTTCACAAAAAGCTTAAAGGGCTTGCCCGTGGGACGGTAAAGTGTCCGTTGCTATTCCAGCGTAAAATGAATCGATCGACATACGAGAGTTTGCGCGGGCAGCTGGCGTCGACCTGACAGACGGACGCAGGGCTAACGGAGGTCCTGTCCGAGTGTGGAGTACTGGAGCGGAGTCCGGCTCCGCGCGCGTCAGTACGTGGGAGTTGGGGATATTAGTGACAACACGGGAGCCTGCGGGGGGGTATGCGATGTCGTAGTCGTCCGGAGAGTAGATACGCTGAGCGACAGAATCTTGTGGGTATGCTACAGGATAATTATGTAAAGGTTGTTGAGGATAGCCTTCTGCCGGGAAAGCTTGTGGGTGGAAAGCGTATGCGTGATCAGGATAGTACGCAGTAGGAGGATTGGCGACCGCCATGGGGGGCGCAGTGTAGTGCCCTTGGTCGGAGCTGAAGCCGTCATCGAAGGAAGTGACTTGGGCCATTGGGGGATCAGGAGATGAGTCGGGGTTCTTGTCGAGGAACTCGGCATCATCTTCGTAAGATCGGGAATGACGACGTTTTGCGACGAGCAATATGACTGTGATCACGCTGGCGATGCCAACAAGACCGACGACGGTGAATGTTCCTGCGACGGCCCCGGTATTTGAAAAGAAGCTAAATATAGGTCAATTTTTGTTGATGCTAAATGAAAATATTCGTACGTACCCGGATGGAGAAGAGGAAGAGGACGGGGCTACAGTCGGAATGGAAGTCGCGGTGGATGGAGTGAGGACGACTGCAGAAGATGAGGCTAGAGGTAGTGCGCCAGCACCACCGGCAGTTACAAGGGCTGCGGAAGTAGAAGATGAGGAAGGCAGCGCAACAGCATCTGATGTTGATGCAAGTGATGAAGTAGATGCTACAGAAGAGGAAGAGGAAGCGGCCGAAGAAGAGGTGCTATGGAGGAGTACTAGTGTGAGAGAGGAGATAAGAGAGAGAGGGAGACGTACGAGGACGAGGGGACGGGAGTGGACGAGGTGGTGGGAGTGGCGGAAGTGGAAGTAGGAACGGCGGAGGAAGTAGGAGTGGCAGAAGAGGAAGGAGGAGCGGTAGAGGAAGAGGGAACGGCGGAGGTCGGGGGAGAGGGGGATGGAAGGGAAAGGGAGGAAAGAGTGGTGAAGGGGGAGATGGTGGGGGTGGAGACGGAGAGCGACATCTGAGGTGCACGCCGTAAAGGGTGGTGAAGAGCCCAGTGAGACCGGTCAAAGGCAGCAACGAAGGAAACGAAGAGAAAAACGAGCGACGGATGATACATGACTGTGAAACGAGTACTCGGTTTCCATGTCGTCAGCCAAGGTATCAGCTACAGATTATGTAACCGACTTCTTGTCTTTCTCTCTCCCATGGCAGTCTCCGCATCCGACATACGTAGTGCACTCTCCCTCCCCACTCAATCCACATCTCACTCTCGCAAGTCACACTCCGCCGTATCTGCAAAGAAACCAGACGGCATATCCCGCGAACTATACTCTCTCATCGGACCCTCCGCGCCGTCACTCGCAGCACATCTCGCAAAACCGAGACTCAAACAGAAACCCAATTTTGGCGGCGACGGTATTGTCAAATGGTATGCCAACCAACTCGTGCTCACTTCATCGCCAACCATCCACACAGGGAACACAGGCCATTCAGAAACAGCGCTCGTTCAGACACCTTGCAGCTCTCTCATTGGGTTAAAGCCACTGACCCCGATGACGGTATGTCATACCCATCTCCCCTCTCATTTTCACGCATCCTCTCTAGACTATCCCTTTGCCAAGTACAACGTACAGTCGAAACCGTTCGACTACTCTCAGGACGAGTACACACGCCTCTTGGAAGGTGTGCCCACTCCGATCCGTATTGCTCGTCTCATAACTCCCCACAGACAGCGAATGGACAAAGGAGGAGACAGACTATCTGTTCAAGATAGTACACGAATATGATCTCCGTTGGTATGTCATACACGACCGCTACGATTATCCCAGCGGTCCCGCACGCGTGATCGAGGTACCTTCTCTTCACACGTCATCTAAACACGCATTTACGCGTGCAACAGGATCTCAAAGATCGTTATTACAGCGTCTGTCGCAAGTTAATCAGGAATCAACCATGGGCCGGAGACGAGTCAAGTAAATCGCAGTTCCTCAACAGCTACCAGTTTGATAAAGGTATCTTCCCATCCAATACAACCACTCCACATCTCATACAATTCTTATCTAGACCGTGAAAAAATGCGCAAAAATTACATCGCCAGTCTCGAAGTTCGAACCCCTGAAGAAATTGCAGAGGAAGAAGCCTTGTTCATAGAACTCAAGCGACTCGAGCAAAACGAGCGCAAATTCAGAAAAGACCGAGATGACCTCCTTCGTACATTGCTTGGTGTTGACGCTGGTCTTCCTGATATCGTCGTCGAGGAAGACGGCCCTTCAGCCCTTTCCATCGAGGGCCTTAAGAAAAAGAGAAAAGGTACCGCCTTGGACATTGATCTACCTCCTACCCCATCCAACATCATTCAACTTGGCCCCCCCGTGACCAAAAAAGTACCATCAGTCAAGTCTGCTATTTACGGTGAGATCGAGGCCCTCGCTCGACTTCTCATATTCATCCGACTACAGATGCACAACATTGCATCGTTCGAGCCGAACCCTCCACGAGCTCAACCAGCACAACAAAAGTCACCCACGTCCCTGTCCACCTCCGTAGTTTCAAACTTCCCGTTCCAAAGGCCACCATCGCTCCTAAAGTTACACAGGCTCTTATCGAGCTGGGCATCACACATACGCGTTTGGTGATGCCAACCAGGGAAAATTGCGCTCGCCTAGAATCACTGATAGATGCCACAACCGCTTTGATTGAAACCAAAAAAGTTGTGGATAAAGTGGACCAAGAGATTCGAGTGCTAAAGGCAAGACTCGGCATCAGAGAGAGCGAGAGTGCCGACAGAGATGGCAAGGGGTCAACGCCTATGGATGTCGATGAGTCCAGGGAAGATAGGGATGCGGAAGGGGATGCGGAAGGAAGAGCTCAGAGCGTCATAAGTGCGAGGAGCGGCAGAGGCCGGAAACAGGTGTGCTACTCTCTAGCATGACAGGTGCGGTCTTGCTAAATGTTCTTCAGTTGCGTCGCTCGATGTCGGTTTCCTCGATTGACACTTCTGGATCACTACCGACACGAACAGGGACAAAGAGGCAGAAAAGGGGGTGAATTTCTTGCTGTTATACACATCATATAAGTGCACATCCAGACAACATTTTGTATTGATGAAGCAAAGATATTATGTCCCTCAGTCGTGTGAAAACCGCAGAAAAAAGTTGACGATGATGGCAACTTGAGAAAGGTCGTGTCGTTCATTCAGTGACGACGAGAGCAAAGGTAGAACTTACTAAGCAGCGCAACACACAAGACAGTCTGTTGGGATCAGATCAGCGCCGGCATGACCGCATCAGCGATAGTGATACTGACCGGCCCTACTCGGTCATCATAAGGACCGCGACCGCCGCGACGAATGGACGCGGCTCGCCAGTGGTAGGTATACAGAGCATAGACCATCACGGCCATAGCTACGTGTGTCAAGCATGTCCACTTGCAATGATCTTAGCAACGTACCCACAGCAGAAAACATCGCGGCACTAATCCTTCCAACCTATCCACCAGAAGGAAAAAGATGAATGTTATGAGAAGGAGTACAAAACGGAAGAATGAGAGCACGTACCTGGTCCCCAAAGTTGAGAAGACCGACGGCAAGTCCACCCAGGACGACGGTGAAGTGAAGCCATGATAAAAACGTTCTCTCGTTTGCAAACGACACTTTGGGTTCTACTCTAACTGGAAGGGCGATGCGCTTGGATGCAGTACGCTGCAGGAGGGGTTGGGTCGACATCCCGGTCAGGCAATCTGATAATGCGTCTTGACGAACTAGTAAAAGCTTGAAAAGAGGCGCTAGGACCGGCAATCAAGCGGCATTTTAGTCTGGTCTTCAAGCCCTTCATTTGGAAAATTAGCCCCTGAGCGGTGATGTTGTCCCGGCTTGTGGCGGGCCGTAGTAGCTCCGGTGTTTATAATCGCTGCCTTCCTGTGTCGCCTTGTCATTCACTACCTCAACCATGCCCCGAGCGCTCGAACAGGACATCGAATACGTAGACGTTCGCTCAAGCTTTTCGGATCATGATCATCATGTTGAACCGAACAACTTTTATGAGAAGTGGGTAGACCAATGTTCGTGTTCGCCACACTCTCTCCAAAGCCTTGGGCGCTCACATGTTCTACCCAAGCCTCTGCGAAGCATGCAGACCCAGAGCTCATTGCGTAAGTCATTGCTGTGCCCCATCTGGCGACATCGATCGACTGAACGATTCCTTCCGCTGTAGCGCGGACGCTTTGCGGAAAATGTACCCCGGTCACTCGCTCATCGTCTCGGAGGACAACAGGCTCACCAGCCTCTTTTCGTTTCCCGGAATCACAATCCACCCTGCAGACTCTACAGAAATGGAATTGGGACGGGTTTCAAGTGTCACGTTTACACCGATGCCCAAACGCGTCGGAGGCAAGCTAGCTGGATCCCTCATCGACAACGTCATCGTTGGGACGTACAAGCTCACTTGGAATGTAAATCTCTTCTTCTATTTGTTGATCATCACTGAGTTGGTGTTGAGCAGAACACTGATTTCATTGTGCACATTGCAAAGGCATGGGTGAACACGAATGTAAAACCATTTGACGCGCTGACGTGGATTAGTTTCAGCTCCAAAACTTCATCAAGACGGTCCATTTCATCCTCCACGACGGTCCCGAGCAGCCAGTTCGCGATCTTGTGCTCACCGTCTGCCTCTACACAGAACAAACCCATGATGAGATCTGGGTTTTCAACCAGGGCTTTTGGTCCAAGAACAAGTCCCTCTGGCTCGAGATCAAAGATTCCTCTTGGGATAATGTCGTCATGAAGGAGGAAAACAAGAAAGCTCTACAGAAAGACGTCTACGGATTCTTCAAATCAGAAATGACGTACAAGAAATTATCCATTCCGTGGAAGGTAGGTGTTTTACTGCAACTTTGCATGGTTTTGTGTACTCATGGTCCGTCCTAGCGTGGCTTGATCCTGTACGGCCCCCCAGGCAAGGACCGTTTTTGATCAACTGGCCTGCATTCAGCTGACGCAGTGTCCTTTCTAGGTAACGGAAAGACAATCACCATTAAAGTCATCATGAAGACCTGCACCGAGCAGGGTTTTACCCCACTCTACGTGAAATCCTTCCGGAGTGAGTAAAGAAATTAACTAAACGAACGTAGGACTTACACACCCGCATAAGGCTTCCAGGGTGAAGAAGGATCCATGCAGGCCGTCTTTTCCAAAGCACGTCAACTGGCCCCTTGCGTGGTATGTATTTCTCAAGACATACACCTGGAAACCGTATCTCACAGATCATTCAGTTGATATTGGAGGACCTTGACAGTCTAATCAACGATCAGAACCGATCGTTCTTCCTCAACCAGCTCGACGGGCTTGAAGGGAACGACGGGCTACTCGTTATCGCTTCAACCAATCATTTCAATCGACTTGATCCTGGCTTGTCCAATCGGCCCAGCAGGTTCGATCGGAAATAGTGAGCAGATAAACTCATTCGTTACTCGCACTAACTAGTCTGTCAGTCTGTTCAATGATCCTGATCGCCGAGAGCGTGTGCTGTATGCCAAATATTGGCAAGAGAAGCTCAAGGACAGCGACAAGATATCTTTCCCCGATTCTCTCGTCGAGGAAGTGGCCGAAATGACTCCAGGGTTCAGTTTCGCCTACCTGAAAGAGGCTTTGTAAGTTGACCCCTGATCGACGGACTTGCCCGAACGCTAATCCCGTTTTCTTTCCTTAGCGTGTCAACCCTAGTGCGGATCACGAATGCAGACGACGAGGACGGTTTAGTGTTCTCCATTGCGTTGAAGAGCCAGATTGCGGCCCTTCGCAAGGAGCTCGGAAAGCAGACTCCCGCTTCCATTGTCCCATACCCCTCCATTCCCTGGGCTCGGCCGGAGAAGACGTCGGATGACTCAGTCCAACTTGCAAAGGAACAGTCAGCCGCCTCCTGGCAGGAAGACAAATCCGCTGAAAGATATCGCGGACCAAGGCAACTTCCTTTGCCAGTGGACGTTCGTCCCATCAAACGCGATGTTTCTGAACACCGTTTCTCATTACCGGTGCCCAAGGGCTTTTGTTCATGTCCCGGCCCCGATCATGCCAGTCCTTCTGGAACAGGAGATAAAGACGCGTTTCGTAGACGATTCAACCAAGGATGCATTCTCCCCGCACCGCTTTCCGCCTACCCGCAGGTGATGCCTGGTACTTTACCGTCTATGGGCGTGGACTCGGCGTTGAAAGACCCTGTTCGCGCGGCCCGGCCCGGCGCAGCAGCGAGTTCCAGTGGAAGCACCAGCGACGCGGAGACCAGTCGGAACAACCCATTCTCTCTCGACAGCCCACCGTTGATCAAGATTGATGACGAGAGTGACACTGAGGAACCTGCAGTGTATCGGTGGTCCGGGTACCGGCCACGGGCCTGATTCAAGGCCTGACGGTTTGACTCCAACTTGACGAACTTGACGGTGGCACGTGCCGCACGTCACGAACATGTATTCCCCTGTATTTCTATGATGTATGTACTACCCATATGAATTATCTCCGTTGTGCATAGTCCGACAGTGTGATCCGTCGGTGTGAATTACTCAGCCGACCTGGGCCGCTTCCCACTGCCAGTGAGCCTTTACCGAGCGACCTCCATCTACTCCCTCGTACTACGTAGTCCGCAATTGTTCCAGGAGGCACTGGTAAGAGTTCGACCACTAGTACGCCTTGCCCAGACTGGAATACTTGCAGAGTCTTGGTTAGGTTTGCTGGTCAAACCTTGCCGTGAACTTGCACCTCGTCTCGTATTCCCAAGTCCAAGTGCAATGTTTTTACTACCTAGTCCTGGAGGTCGTTTTCCCGTTGGAGCGACGACCTTCAGATTATATGTTCCACGGAATGCACTCAGCAGCGTCAAGGTCCGCTCGGCAAGTTCTTCGAAACTGAGGGATGCGCTCGTGCTTGAAGAAGTTGTCTTCACGGCTTATTACCCCGCTGACGTCCGCCCCGAGAGCATTCCGAAAGGAATTCACTGGTTATCCCGGTTCGTCGGAATTCTCAACCTGAGGTTTGCTTCTGGTCACTGAGTGATGTCACGGTTGTGCAGTCCGCTGAGGGCCTCGCTATTGGGTTTCAGTGCCTATTCCGGTGAGTCATAGAGCCTCGTGTTCGAGTTTGATCGTCCACCATGCTTGTCGACAGGTGTATCCGTATGGTTATTGCTGCCGGTCATCTATTTCTTTGGTTTCCTACTCAGGGTTCGTGATTATCCATTGTATTTGTTTATTGTGTCTGACCGGGTGACTTCTAGATACCCGTCCATCCAGAAGCACCACTTCTTAACCCTCGTGATATCAGCAAGTCCAAATCTTCCAAGTCTTCACCTTGGCCGCTTGTCATCTTCTCGCATGGATTGGGAGGCAGTAGAACTGCGTACAGGTAACCGTACTTCGGCTCCAGGGTTCAGGGTCTCCGTCGCTCACCGGGTACAGCCAATTCTGTTCGCGGGTTGCGTCTTCTGGACGCGTAGTGCTCGCCATGGAACACCGGGATGGTTCGGGGCATGCCGTTATGCCTTCGTCCTCTGATCCAATACTTTATACCAAGGAAAATGACCTCGTGTAAGCCCAACAGCTCCATCGTTGGTATTCTCGTTGACCGCATTGACTTTCAAGCTGGCCACCTGGACATCCTATTGAACAATGCAATATGCAATCTTTTCGAACCGAACAACTCGAGTTTAGAAGAAGGGAAATTTATCATGCGCTTCGAGCAATCCGGGATCTAGTCAACGATGGTCGCATAGATATCCAGAGTATGGGAGATGTCCCTCTCGATTGGTCAAAATGGTCTGGAAATGGATCGGAGAAGCCGATTGAATGCGAAGAGAACGTCATACTCGCTGGACACTCGTTCGGAGCGGCCACTGTTGTGAGTGCGACAATCATTCGTTCCGCTCACAGGAAAGCGTTGATTGCGTGGAACAGTTCTCTATACTCTCGAACGTACCCCCAGAAAACGGGCCTTGGATACCTGTTCAGAAAGTGTTGATGCTCGATCCCTGGCTTGAACCGCTGTCCTCTCCATGTCCCATACCTCAACATACTGTCAAAGATGGTCGCCTCCCTAGGATATTAGTCATAAACTCGGAAAAGTTCACGCTATGGAAAGATCATTTTACGCGTTTATTGGAAATCGGAAAAAATTGGCCAGAAGGCCAATGGGAATTATTGACGATTGGTGGGTCCTTGACACATCAAACGACAATCCAGAGCCTGACAGGTAACAGTCCGATCTCGACACATATCATTCTCGGATTTCTCGATCTTGCCATGGATATCTAGCAAGGCAGCACAACTAATTCTAGACAAAATTCTCCGACTCTCTATGACATTTCTGGACGGCGATGGGAAAGGGACGATCGTGGGTCCGTCGGCGAGAGAGATGAAAGTTAGGGTGATTGGCAAGCGAGCTGACGGTCGGGGGAAGAAACAGCTGGTTGGGGATTTGTGTGACGTTATCTTTCACCAAGTATAGCGTTGACCAAAACTGACTCGGACTCTAATGGCGGTAGATTTACTAAATTAGATAACAGTTACCTTGCCTGTCACTTACATCATTCCTTACCATGCCCGCAGACTCTCCCGACACCTCCATCGATCTCTTCCAATCCATAGGCTTATCCAAATCCAAGGCTGCTGAGGCGGCCAAGAGTGCCAAGAGCGCCACAATTCTAAGGAACCTCGTCCTCGCGCACGACCTTGCCTCTGCATCGGATCCTCTTGGAGAGAAACGAGCCGTGCTAATTGCAGCACTCGCCGTCCAGCTTACTAGAACGTCAAACGTCGACGATGCCAGGCAGGCCTACATCGTCAAAGCCATTCGTGACGACAAGCTCAAATCGGTAGATCAAGTCAACGGTTCGTCATCTAGCTGTTATGTACTGACTCAGCGATATTGATGAACTATGCGTGATCAGTCGCTACTAAATTTTTCGAGTCGCATTCGCTGCCGGTGGACGAGGCCGAGTTCAATGAGGCGTGTGGCGTCGGTGCGTCCAAAGGTGTCTATGTATGCACCTGACTTGGTAAACTAGCATACAATCAGGATTCATAATCACGCCGGATCGACTGGATGCCGTCGTCAATGAGTATATCCAGTCAACCTCTGTGTCCGGGTGGACCAGCCTCGGAGCTGTCATCAGCGGGGTGAAGAACACTCCCTCTCTGCGATGGGCAAATCCTCTCGAGATAAAGAACGCCGTTGAGCGCAGCTTCATACAGGTTTTTGGAGCCAAGGAGACAGCGAAATCCAAAGCAAAGGTAGGCTGGACTCCTCATACTTCATATCGAGTCTGGTGATCTCATGGCCCTCATCAGGAACCAAAAAAGGAGACTGGCGCGTCGACTACTGCCGACGCATCGGACAACACTGCGGCACAAGTGTCTGATGCTGCACAGGGAGCTAAATCCAGGAAAGTGGTATTCGAAGAAGGTTTCCTCGGCGCGCTGCACAAACCAGGGGAAAACCCACAAATCAAACCTGACCTTCGCGACAAACATTTGGTTATCACCGGTGGCAGAGTTTATACGCGCTTTCCTCCAGAACCGAACGGGTATTTGCACGTGGGCCACTGCAAAGCTATCTTTGTGGATTTTGGCTATGCTGCACATCACGGCGGGAGAACGTACCTTCGCTTCGACGACACCAACCCTGAGAAAGAGGAAGCAAGGTATTTTACGAGCATCATTGAAGTCGTTCGATGGCTTGGCTTTGAGCCGTGGAAGATCACCTACTCGAGCGACTACTTCGATCAACTGTATGAGCTTGCCGTCGAGCTCATTAAACGGGACAAGGCGTATGTTTGTCATTGTTCTCGTGAGTGAACACTCGCCGTTTTTGGGCTCATACTCATGTCTTGCCTTCAGAGGAACAGATGAAGGCAGACAGGGGCGAAAAAGTTGCTGCTCCCCGTGCATGTACACACAGGGATCGGCCGGTCGCGGAGTCCCTAGCAGAGTTCCAGAAAATGAAGGACGGGATTTATCGTCCCAAAGAAGCATTTTTGCGCATGAAGCAGGATCTGACCGATCCCAATCCCAAGATGTGGGACCTGACGGCTTATCGGGTTCTGTACGCCTCTCATCACCGCACGCACGACAAATGGAAGATATATCCTACATATGATTATACACACTGTCTCGTTGACAGTTTTGAGAACGTATCGTACGTTCGTTTCCCTCGTTTTTCGCCGTCGATAGTGCGTTGAACGAATATACAGACATTCACTATGCACTACGGAATTCGTAACTTCCCGCCAGTCATACGAATGGCTTTGCGATGCGCTCGAAGTCTACAAGCCGAGGCAGTCCGAATTCGGGAGGCTGAATATAACCGGGACGATAAACTCGAAACGGAAGATCCTACAGCTCGTCAACGAGGGATATGTTACTGGGTGGGACGACCCAAGGCTTCATACCATCATCGCACTTCGTCGTCGAGGGGTTCCTCCGGAAGCGATTCTATCTTTCGTGAGCACGCTCGGGGTTTCCACGGCCGAGTCAAATATCCAGATTGGCCGATTCGATCAGGCCATCAGACAATTTCTGGAGGGAACGGCCCCGCGACTATTGATGGTTCTGCGTCCCCTCAAAGTTACCATCGAGAACCTCCCTGAGGATTATGTCCTCATGGTCGAGAAACCACTACATCCCAAAGTTCCAGAGCTCGGGACTTCTACCATTCCGTTCGCGCGTACAATCTACATCGATGCCGATGATTTCCGGCTGGAAGACTCCAAAGACTACTTCCGGCTTGCTCCAGGCAAGACTGTCGGTCTATTCCAAGCACCGCATCCTATTACATGCACGTCGTACAAGACAGATCCTGTCACTGGAAATGTGACAGAGCTGGTCTGCAGACTAGAAGACAAGGGAACTGCAAAACCGAAAACATACATCCAGTGGGTCGCGGAACATGCACCGTCCGGGAGTCCCGTGCGCGTAGATGAGACACGGATCTTCTATCCTCTGTTCAAGAGCGACAACCCGTTGGCTGCGG
>JBBPNX010000067.1:0-47534 GCA_038091155.1 Harrya chromipes
GAATCGAATGGCTGTGACGGTGGTGAGATATGGGGGGGAAATGGTCCAAGTGGGTAGGAGGAGGAGGAGGCGAGCTTGGGAAGTGTTGAAGCAGAAGCGCAGCCCCAAAGCCATGTGAAATGGATCATATTTGATCCATTTCAATGGCTTTGAAGCCACGAATCAAACAGCGGCCATAGGTGAGGTGTGCAGGTATGGGTTGCACCTATGGGTGGTGGGTCCACAGGTCTATATATGGCAACCCACCTGCACCTGCAGACACCCATACCTACAACCTGTCACGGGTGATCCACACCCGTGCAGTTCTCTAACTACAGATGAAAGAAACAATATTTTATAAGAGGTATTAAACCACCTTGACGAGGCAACGCCTCGAGGCCGGTGAACACTTGTCAGGATGAAGGTAGCAAGGAGAACAGGACAGGGGCTATTAAGGGCGAATCAAACAACTCGACCAAAGTTCCTGCCAGTGTTTGGATAAGTATCATGCTGGATACACTAGGGCATTCAGGATGGTTTGAGTCAGCTGCCGTGGGAAATACAGGCTACTCAGTGGCCACGTGGCAATGCTCGGGACCGAGAAACTTCTTGTCCCAGTCAACTCGCCTCCTGATTAACAAGGCGGTATGAAGTCGACTGTAGCGCTGATTAGTAACTACGGACCGATAACTTCCGCAGGCGCGTGTAATACAGCAAGTGGGCCCTGCGGCGTCCACTTGCTGTATTCAGTTCGTTATAGGACGAGACACAGCTGGCAGACCTCGTGTTTGCAGCGTCTCTAGCACCCTCCACCTCCCTGTTTTTCCTGGTCACTAGCACTATGCCAGACCGCATATCTTGGCTAGACACCGTGGTCAAAGCCGTCGATGAGGGCTTCTCTCCGGATGGTATCCTCTCGGTACCGGAAATGGGTCTGGAGGAGGCCGCATACAGACCTGGTCTGGCTGGCTTGTTGGATGGCGCTGCGGTTCGTTACATCCATCTCTCTGACTATAGCGATGACGGATTATACGTTTTGCGATCCAGGATATATTTTATGCGATGAGGGCAGCTGTTTCTAGGTGAATCATTTCCACCTTGCCACACTCGAAGGATGCTCACAGACACGCCTAGGGTCTTTCGTAAACCGAAGCAAAGTGAACCACGATCACCCGGGAATGATGCAACCCGTCCTAGTCCAGTCGACTCCGGGGTAAGTGAGGGTGGCAAGCATGAGGTACGAATCATCGTGAGTAAGGGTTTGCTGGGGCTAATGACAAGGGTGTCCAGCTTTCGCTGCTCCGAGGTGGGAGCGTGCCAAGCGATTTTGATGCAAGGGGCGCCCAACCGCAACCTCGTCATCCCCTCGAAGACGAAAAGTCGTCAACGGAGCCGGATGAGCCTCTTCAAGGAGAGAGGGAAGGCGTGGCAATTCCGCCTCGCCCCGGTATTCAAGAGGGACCAAAGATAAGGGACCCACGACGACCAAACACTCCTCAAGCACCGCCCGCGTCTACCAATGAGGGCGGGGGAGGCGTGGCAATTTCGCCTCGCCCCGGTACTCAGGAGGGACCACCAAGGATGAGGGACCCACGACGACCAAACACTCCTCAAGCACCGCCCGCGTCTACCGGTGAGGGCGGGGAAGGCATGGCAATTCCGTCTCGCGGTACTCAAGAGGGACCACCAAGGGTGAGGGACCCACGGCGACCAAACACTCCTCAAGAGCCGCCTGCGTCTACCAGCGAGGGCGGGGAAGGCGTGGCAATTCCACTTCGCCCCGGTACTCAGGAAGGACCACCAAGGGTGAGGGACCCACGACGGCCAAACACTCCTCAAGCACCCCCTGCGTCGACTAGTGAGGGCGAGGAAGGCGCTCCAGTTCCGCCTCATTCCGATGGTGGATCGCGTCTGTCAGACGTTAGTCAACAAAGAGATCCTAGAAAGAAGTGTTGAGTGTTGAGAAGATCTTGTGTTCTATCTACGATTCTTACGACGTATTTGGGTTGGGCATGGACGTTTAATATCACATCGTTTTCGTTTTTTCCTCGCAATCCGCTTGTCATATCCGTCCTCACACTCAGCAATCTTGATCAGTACGTGAGGTGGGGCACGATGTATTCGCAGTAGACGACGGCTAGTAGGACTACTACCCCAAGCATGCGTTATCAGTCTTCCAGAATCCAAGCGACCAGGAACAATGCTGTCAAGGATACGACACGAGGGACTCAACGAACACACGCTCTACCATCGCACGCCCACAACCACGCCGAGCTCGAGTTCAGCCAGTCTGAGACGTGTATTGTCGATAGAGGTCATCGACAAATTGCTTGTTGGACTGTAAAATGTACGTTGAGAAAATACCCGACATATAAGGATGGGGAATGGGACGCACGTATATCAAAGACAAGACCTCCGTGACAAAGTCCTTCCTCGACAACTCTCTCAAGCGACCGGCACTGTCTTGCGACGCAAGCGTGGACAGAAGTGCCGACTGTGCACCATTGACGTTAAGCCTGGGTGCATCCGCAGGGCCACTTGCTTGGACCTGCTTCAGGGTAGCATTGTTGGCAGACTCGGGCTGCGGAGGACGCTTCGCCTTTCCGTTGGGCATCCCCGTCGGTGGACCGGACGTGGGAGTAACCACACACAGAGAGACAGGGACATCCCAGCTCTTCTCGATCTCTTCGCGTTCCTTTTGTAAATCTCTTTTCGAGCGCCTCGATTTCTTTGACTTGGCTGCGTGTTTCTCAAAGGCGTCAGGATCACTCAAGGCGCTCGTATCAGCAAAGTCGAGTTCGATGACGTCGGAGTCGGTTTCGACGAGCGGTGGGCGGGGGTATGGCCAGAGCTCCGAGTCTGTCTCGAATGGTACAAGTGGTCGGGGTTTGGGAGGGTTCTTGGGAGCAGATGACGAAGAGCCAGCGTTGACGAGGCTTTGAGCGTAGATTGTGGGTGTGGATTCCAAGTCTACGGGGACAGTGGTCGTTGTCATGGCGGAGTTCGAGGATGTATGGAACTGTGCACTGGAGGAAGGAGTATCGACACGCGGGCCATGTTGCTCGATACGTGCCGCGGTCAGCAGATCGCTGACCTGGTTGATGTCGGAACCAAAACCACGTAACGCGGGGCGAGGAGTGACATCTCCGAGGATACGGGGACCGGTCTTCCCGCCTTCGTTGTCATGTGTCGTAGGTACTGAGAGCAATGGAACAGGAGCTGAGAAAGATCCAGGCTCCGAGGCTCCATCGTCGCTGGCCTCGTTATCACCCTCGTACCGCACGGAGGAAGCACGGGATGGTGGGAGACCCAGGAGGGTAGATATGACCTCTTGATTGAGAACTTGGGGTAGAGCAGTAGACGTCGGCTTCGGGGAGAGGATATAGGGGTCCTGTGAGAAAGCAGGAGGGGGAAATGACTGAGGAGGGTTTAAAAGTGGTGGGATGCCGTTGTTGTATGATGTGGGCTGGGAAGTAACATGTTGAGGGGGTTTATATGAGATGTCGGCGCGAGATGCGGCGCGCGGTGGCGGTGGAGTGACGGATGCAAAGATAGTGTCCAGAAGGGCAAGGCCGCGTGTGGGTGCAGATACACCCGAAGAAGACGGTGGAGGTACGGACATGGTGCGAGGGACTGAGATGCTGGCCAGTAGGCTGGCAGCGGTAGTCTCTGAACTACCAGTACCGCCTGAAGGCTGCGTCTGGGAAGGAGTTGTAAGTTTAGCGAGAAGTCTGTCGAGTCCTGATGGACCATTGGGAAGAGTCGAGGTGGATGGGGCTGGATGATCGTGCTCTTCCCCCGACTCTGAGATACTATGTATGCTGGTATTTGATGCGCTCGATGCGGAGCGTGCATGATGTGCGCGTTCTATGTAGACATGAGCAACAAAGAATCGCCTTGAAGAAGGGCTTACCACTGGCTCTAGATGAGGATCGGAAGCTTGGAGGAGGGGGTCGGTCGGGACCATACCTGAACTCGTCAGGATATGGGAGGTTCTTCTTGGTGTATTCATGCAGTCTACCCATGTCGGGTATAAGCCAGGATTCGAAGCGCTCAAAGGAGGACGTACCGCATGACGACATCCGTCATTGGTTCCCTTGCATCTGTGGCGAAGCACCACAGACCGACAGTTTGGGAGCGACCCTTGTCTGCGTCGTGCAACCTGTCTGGGTCAAAGATAGCGAATTCGGGAGAAAACTTTGTGGCGGGGCCATCCTGGTTAGATAAGGGGAGTTTTGAGCGGACCTCTGACAAGCGGTGGGTGGTAAAGTCGGGGTAGGTGCGCATCATAAGATAGCTGCCATGTACACCGACGCTGTCTTCCGGATATAGTCGTTGGATGTAATCCTCCATGCCCACACGGTTCATGATATAGAGTCCATAGGGTGGATACGAGTCGCTGGGGAGAATGAGAAAGAGAAAAACAAAAGAAACAAAAGGAGATACCGTTCGTAGAGAAACATGCTGCCTTCGAAGCCCTGTTTCTCCCACTTGTCGCCATTATGATGATACACACAGACGTGGCTGAACTGGTCAAATATGGATGCGATCGATGAGTCTCTTCTACGAATGACTTTCATGTTGGACATGTATCTGGATGCGGGGGACATTCCCGCTGATTGTGATGATGATGGTGGTGGTAGTGGCGGTGGTGGTGGTGGTGGTGGTGGTGGTGGTGGTGGTGGTGGTGGTGACTGGACATTGCGAAAGGATGTTGAACGAGAGCGACGGGGAGGGCCCATTGGAGAACAAGCGCAAGAAAAGTCGACCCCTCTTTGGGGGGTCTTGCTCTTTCTTTGCGCGTCGTCACGTGACCAGACGCGAATGCGCGTTATTATTTGTTTTTGTTTTTGTGTAGCTAGTTCAAAACGGCAGGCGAATCCGCCTACCATCCTTCTCTCTACCACAGACAACATGATACCCGTAAGTCTTATAGTCCACCTCCAGAAAGTTGCTCAGTGTTCCCCAGACACGCCGTGTAACGCGCGCTACGGTCTCGACGCACAACGAGAACGCTACCTCACGCCCAATCACTCGCTCAAAACCACCTTCCAAGGGTCCTCAGACGGCCACAACCCAGTCCACCGTTCTCACTCGCGCAACCGCCCCCACCGCCGCATCCAGGGCAAAGGCAAATGAGAACGATGTCGACCCCGCGACCCAGGGAAAGCGCAAGCGCGATGCCCTCGCTCAGGTTCCTAAGAACGCCAACAAGACCAAGACGGCTCTCGCACCGAAGGAGGTCAAGAGCAAAGTCAACGATCTCCCATCCGCAAAGGTAAAATTTGACGGCGTCGTTATCAAAACAAAACCACCCCCGTCCACCGGTAATCGCCAACCGCTCTCCACCGTCGCTGCGACTCGCCGCGCTTCAAAGGCTGTCCCACAAGCTCGCCCCCTGAAGGATGTAAAAGAGGACGTAGAGCCTGTTGCCGTGCATGTCGATGATGCCATGGCCGTCGATGCCGTACCACCTGCCCCGATCACAAATGCAAAAGGTGCTCGCCGTCCCTCCGCATTGACTGCGTCCCGTATCATCAAGCAGGAAGTACAACGAGCAGACCTATCTAAGCGGACCACGTCTTATCTCAACGTCAAAGCTGACACCCGTGACGAAGACGACCGTGTCCTCAAGAAGCGCCGAACATCGTCCGATGTCCCCGACGATGCAAAATTGTTGGAGGAGCAGGAGGAACACGAGGCCCACGTGGCCGCCTCCCTCGATGCCGGTATCGATAGTGAGCCAGAAGCTGATCCGAATGGTAACGAATGGGACGATCTCGACGCTGACGACGGCGATGATCCCTTGATGGTTAGCGAATACGTACACGAGATTTTCGACTACATGAAGCAAGTCGAGGTATGCTTTTTCTTCTACATTCGTCGCCGTCGGCTGAACCCGGTTAACAGCTTGCCACGCTCCCTAATCCGGACTACATGTCGAGTCAGAAGGAGCTCGCATGGTCAATGCGAGGCATCCTACTCGACTGGCTGGTCCAGGTTCATGCTCGCTTCCGTCTCCTCCCCGAAACGTTCTTCCTCTGTGTCAACATCATCGACCGTTTTCTCTCCGCCCGCGTCGTCTCCCTCGCCAAGTTGCAGTTGGTCGGCATTACCTGTCTCTTCGTCGCATCCAAAGTAGAAGAGATTGTGGCGCCTTCCGTATCTCACTTCCTCCACTGCGCCGATTCATCATATACCGAATCCGAGATCCTTCTCGCAGAGCGCTACGTCCTGAAGACGATCGACTGGAACCTTTCATACCCGAACCCAATGCACTTCCTCCGTCGTATCAGCAAGGCCGACGACTACGACGTCAAGGCGCGCACGATCGGCAAGTATCTCCTGGAGGTTGGGGCCCTGGAATGGCGGTTATTAGCTACTCCCCCGTCTTTGATGGCAGCCGCGTCGCTCTGGTTAGCGCGATTGATTCTTGGCAACTATAAATGGGTGCGTGCATATCCTTCTGCCCATTCGACTTCACTTAATCCTTTTCTACAAGACCGCGAATCTGGCACACTTTGCTTCTTATGCTGAGAGCTCATTGCTGCCCACTGCCAACTTGATGTTGAACTATGTGCTAAAACCTGTACGACACGAGTCGTTCCACAGAAAGTACGCCGGAAAGCGCTTCTTGAAGGTAAGCTTGCCCAACGTCGTCTCGTATTTGACTCACATCTCGCACAGGTAAGTATCTGGGTGCGGGAGTGGGCACTGGAGAGATGGGAAGAGAGCGCGCAGGTGTCCTTGACAGACGATCTTGCCAAGTTGAAAGTACTCTGTCAGGCCGATCGTCAACGCTTGGACGCAATAGCTGAGCATGGCGATGCCGAAGGCAATGAGGATGACTCATAGCGCCATTCACACATCTTCGACCCTCTCTTTCCTACCCGCGATAATCTAGAAAAATTATTCCATCGCATTTCCACGGACACCCTACATTCGACTCATCCGCACATCCTATTATCATGACCACACATCATCTGTTTATTGTGCAACAAGAACTTCCTCGTTTATGGCTCTATTCATCCATCACTCGTTATGTTTCACTGGCTTATGTCCACCTTCACGCAAGCTTCCCTCTCGCTCCTGTCGATTTGTCGACCATCCTTGGTTTATGATCCTCTCGGCTTTGCAGTGCAACACCGCTCTCGTGAACTCCTTTTGCTCTGCTGCTCCCGATCTTTGCGTACTTAGTTCCGTCGCCATTGATCTTCGTCCAGCGCTCGCGTTGTGCATTGCGGTCGTCCTTTGTTGTGCTATTCATACGCTTCCTAGTGGACACACTCCAATATCCGCGATACCTAACCCTTCTCGCCCGTCCTGTGTCCACTTGCCTTCATGGTTATCCCCTTCTTGTATATCCTTGCCCATACGTCCACCTTTTGACACCATTTGTGACCATTCTAGTGGGCTCATCGTGGATCTCTTTATTTGTTGTGAGACTGTTTGACGAGGTGTAACTTTACGAAAACTGAATATATAATAATCATCCACATGCAATTTTCTGTCCAGAAGGCCTTGCTTACGCCTTTTGGAGGCTTATACGCGTACCTCGTTCATCGGGATGAGCGAGGTAAGCATGGCACTCTTAAAATCATGTATACCCCATTTGCGTTCGGGATGTCCGCTTGACGTTTGGATGGTTCAACAAGCGAGAAATGAATCTATCAAGTCATGTGTATCACATCATCTTTGGGTACCTCGCCATAGAGTCGGCTCATCTACTCGAGAAGGCGGGGTGACGAAGAAAAAGACCTGTTCTCCGAGCGCCCACATGCCAATCTCGCCTCGACACACCAGCACGACTATGCAAGCAGCGCAGTCTTCCGCTGCCTCTTCTGCACCTCGCGCATCCACCGTAAATCCCTCTCCACCTTGATCTTTCTCGCTCGCTGCCGCCGCTTGTTGAGGTGGCTCCAGTCGACGCCGACGCCGACTGCCGCTGGGGCCAACGCTGGCGTGGTGACGGGTGCGGACGTCTGGAGCGGGTCAGTGGTGGTAGGCGCGGGCGGGGCCTGAGCCTTGGGTCGCCACAACCACGCCGTGAACGAGGGACCTTTCGTCCGGACTTTTTCGACGCGGTTCTGGACGGCTTGATCACGGAGGACGACCGTCTTGAGATACCTGTGTTCGACAGTCAGTCGTCGCAGGCAGTGAGAGAAGGGAAGGGAAGAAACACACCTCATGGATCGTATTTCCTGGGGTACGGACGTGGAAGGACGGCCGGGTTTGACGGCGAGATTATAAATGTCCTTGGTCGCTAATGGGGTTTTGGACGCGTTAATGATGCCAAGGACGATGGAGCGTGCTTTGGGTGTGCAGTGTCGAGGCCATTGGTAGAGCGAAGAGACGGAGAAGGTGGTCATCGAATGAGTTGCTTTGGGAAATTAGAATCTCAAGTCGCGCACGTACAAATCAGGAAACAATGTCCCCTGATTCACGAAGCTACTCTAGCTAGGCGAATCAAAGTCAATGCATTATTCGTAAGTACATGCGCCAGAAGACTACAGTTGCATCGTATCCTCCTTCTCGTACCCAGGATTCTTTCGCAGGATCACAAATCCTTCGAGGACATGTGCATACGGGATATACTCTTCCGTCGCCAGCTCCGCTCTCTCTGTCGTACCCAAGCGTACAGGCGTTTGGTGCGTCTGGAACCCAGAGATCGTGCGCGGTTTGCCAGCTTGTCCGACCACGTCAACGGCCTCGTCAACGTCGTCAGTACCGTGCCGAGGTAATTCAGGAAGAACCGTCGACTTACCTGGCCTACACGAACCGTCACCGGATAGGTTTCGAGGTCTTCATTGAGGGTGATCAAGAACCGAGGATACATGGCAGTCACGAGGTAGTACAACATCCAGTGGTGCTTTTCCAGGACGACTGTGATGCAGTCAGAGACGAATCTGGATGCCATCCGGGAACGGATCACGCACAAGCTTTGGCATCCGTGAATGCCGTGAGCGTCGCCAACAAACCAGCGATTGCAGGCTGGCTCATGATGTTACGATCGGAGAAGAAGGGGTTGATCCCTATCGTGCCCTTGCCCATGTGTACTAACCCTTGGGCGATGCGTACAATGAACAAACAATCGGGTTCTTTGTAGTAGTACCCAGCGAGTTGTCGGAGCATTTGAGCAAGACGAGCGTTGTTTGATCCCGCGCCAACCAGGCCCATTGCAAAGATGGCGTTGAGCGCGACCTGCAGATCGTTGTCGTGGCTGTACTTTGAGAGCGTGTCGAGCACGGGTAGTTGGGGATTCGAAGCGCTGATCAGACCGAGAGCTAAAGGAACAGTCCTGCGGATGATGGGGTCACCGTAGTGCATCTGTCGCCGCTCGTAAGCAAGTCAAGTGCAACTAATCATTAAGCTCACCAGGTGATTGAACTGCCGCATAGACATTTCCGAACCGATCTCCTCACCCATTGCGATTATAGAAATGCCAAGCACGGCGAATGACAGGAAGGTATCGTCTGGTTTTGGCTCGCTCTCCTTCTTTTCGTCCTTCTTTTCGTCCTTTGCTGCTTCTTCCCTCACAGCCTCCACGTGTTCGCCGCACAGATGGAGAAGTTTTTGTATCCGCAAAACGTTTCCGGTAGCCGCGAACGAACAGACCTCCACAAGGATTTGGGCTTGTCTTGAGACCGGGTGCTCAATAGCTTTCAGAGTTTCTAGTGTTGCGTCCGACGCATCCTGAAGCCCTAAGTGTTTCGAGTCAGTGCGATGTCCCTCAATAGGCGATAGCGAGCGGGCTTACCAACATAAAGAAGGGCAAGCCCCAGGGCCAAGAATCGCCCCCACTTATCGCCGATCGACTTTTCGTCTCTTTCCATCAAGGTCTGAAGAATCGTGCTGGTAATTTCACCGTTGCCACTGCCGACGAACACGAAGCCAAGGGAAAGAGCACTCAATGCAACAACGTCTGTTGAAGTGGATTCATCTGCCACCGCAGGTAGGAGAAGCGAAAGTAGGTCTTCACGGTGCGAACCGGCGTACGCTAACCCCAGACCAACAATGGAGGCAGTTTTCAGGGGCAACGACGGATTTGTCGTGTATTCACCGAGAAGGGCTATCGCAGCGTCGGCTTCCGTACGAACACCAGAGTTCAGGATGCCTGTGGCGAGAAGGGCGCCGGCCTTGATGTATTCCTCCGATGAGTACGTATACTTGTCGACGTGACTGAGACCGATATCCGTGTCCCAAAGCAAGCTTAGCCCCAAACTGGCCGCAGCACTCATCATACCTGCGATGTATAAGTAGGCGCCAGTCAAGGGACACGCGACTGACCGTGATCCTTGTTCTTGTACACCCAACTGTTACCTTCTTCTGCTTCAACCATAAGCTTATCGTTTCCAAACCCAGCATTGACAAATGCGTTGACAAACGTTCCCGCCAGGTTTCCCCGCGCGGAGTCGACGTTGGCAGATAAGCCTCCCCCTATTGATAGAATAGATTTGCTGTTATTAATCAAGGCTAGAGAGGTGCGCTTACGAGTATTTTCAAGATGGCTTTTGTAGACGTCCTCCAAGCTCTTGGGTTCCGCAACACCAACTTCCTTGCCGAATTCTCTGAAAAATCTACTTAGGCGAGTATTGCTAAGGCATTCCACGATGTCTTCAGGAAGCTCGGTCTCAGCGTCCGCATCTTCAGACGCCGAAGGCTGTAGCCAGCCCAATGGTATCTGCGAACGAGAGAGCAGAAGAGCGAGCTGACGTTTCATGATTCTGGAATTTGGGTTAGAATGTGAAAGAAAGTGTACAAAATGATGGAAACGGACGGATTGCCGGATGCGTTGAAATCTTGTCGAATTAGTTCCGCGTCGTTCAGACGAATCGCTACGCTAAGAGCCTCTGGGAACTTGGAGAACTGAAGATAGATGCTGTGAATGGCCCGTAGGAAAGCGACATCATCGGGAGGTGGTAAGAGAGTTACGCATCTGGAAAAGGCTTGAGATATTACAAGACACCAGTATGCTTCATTACTGACCGGTCCATGTACGTGCAAACGCGTCCATATGTGTTGACGTCGACCAATCCTGCTATTCGATCTACCATTTCCAACTCCACAAAGAGGTCCACAGCATCAGGCTCAGCGTTGTGACTAAGGAAGAAATTTGCACACTCCAATGCGAGTGCGCGTAAATCGTCGATGGTACCAGGAATCTTGACAGGTTCGGGTTCAACAGTCGTCGCAGCGTCTGCGGCGGGAGGGGGCGGCGAAACCGCTTCTTCTCCCTCTTGTCGGATTGTATATTCTTCTCCGAGCTCCGCTGCCAGGTGGCGAACGTACTCGTGTCCCCATGAACCTGGCTCTGGTATCGTTGACGATGACGGGAGGAAGGACGCCGAGAGTAGCCGATACCGGAGGGTCCCTCGTGGCTGGGTATCCGAGTAAGTCATGGCAAGCACGGACAAGATGTCCGCGAACAGACCCTAAGAGTCGATCAGACGACGCGTAGTACGCCTCTCACGGAAACACTCGCCTTGTCCTCTGATGGGGACCAAGTGTCAAAAAGTTTCTGGAGTTCGAGGTAGTGGGGGTGGAGGAATTTGAGAGGTTTTGGGACAGATGTCATAGAAGATGTGGACGTTCTTATGAGCACACGCAGAGTCTCTAGAGCAGGTCTATACAGCTCAGTGTTGGGTTCCTGATCAAGACATATGTGCAAGCACGGCCTACGAAAGGGTGACGACGCACCTTCAACCTCTCGATCAGCATCTCGAGCTCAGATTTGAGCTGAGCATCCTCCTCTGACTATAGTGCCGAATTTCAGCGCTTGGCACGTTGATCACGCTCGTCTGACGCACCAGCTCCTCCTCCTCGTCCTTCTTGTCACCATTGGCTTTCGACGTGCCAGCTTTCTTCTCTGCGGCTTTCTTCTCTTCCTCTTCCGCTTTCTTCTTTGGGTCTTCTGATGGCACCTTTATTTCTGCGGTTGGACGCTGCGCCATGGTGGACGTTACGAAAGATCTATAGGATGAGCAAACGAGGACGCGCGTCGCATACGATAACCAAAAGCGTAAATTGTTTGGCAAAGCCCTCCGTTCCAAACAACCGCTTCGTATTTATGCCCCTTTCATTTCCCTCGGTACCTTCATCTGCGAGATTTTTCTCAGCCAACCACGAGTGCAAATTTTGGGCCCAATAGTATTTCCTTTCGTGAGTCGCAAAAAACACGGATTCATGGCAGTAACTCCTCAGTGGGGACCACCCCCTCTCAAGGCCACCACACTATATTCCATCTGGGAACTCAACTCATTCGTTAGCTTCTCCCTTGATTCGTTGTTCTATCATGTCATAGTTACGTATTTATGCAGATGAGTCTCCTGTCTGACATGCCGACTCTTCTACGATTTGTCCATGGATTTGCAAGTTAGCATGACGACAACAAATTCTTCATGAACGTACAATGTGACACCAGTCATGATGCACTTGAAGGAGACGTAGATTATGTCCAAGGCGACGTCTTGTGCTACAGTAGTTGGCAAGAATTTACCATCTTCATCCAGAGGTCATTGGAAGCTGACCAGGTTCACGGCCATGGCAGACAGGCGTTGGAAGCTCTTACCAGAATATGTACACGAAACGAGCTCGAGGATCTCACGTGTTCAGTGCACCTGCACGTATTTGGAATCCATTCCTGGGAGATCGCAAGGCCTTGCCTGTAAATGATCGTCAAGACTGTTCGCACATCACAAAAGATTCGCTGACACTCTAGAATGCTCCTAATCTGACGCGGCAACCCACCTGATGCTTGTCCGTTCACTCGAAGTGCGAAGATGAATCCGTGGTCATATTGGTTGTGCACGTTAGCCAACGATCATTTGGATATCACAACTATCCCCATCTCTGTGCACCCGACCGATAGTGATCGAACAGTTTACGAACTGCAAGGCCTGTCAATGCCATACTCTGGCGGATCGACTATGATTGTTTCCTTCGGAAATGCCTCGACAGAGAGATATGACGGTCTCGTTGGACGAGTGGTCGTAAATATGCGTCACCGATCCCTGGAAAGACCAAGTCAAACAAATTCAAAGTTAAACGTACATGCGGAGGGGCGGAGTGCATATATATAGAGGGCGCAAGAAAGTAGAGCCTCGCAGAATTCAATGAAGGAGCTCACGTACTAGTAGAATAGCTAACAAACGTACTGCGACACGTGACTCTAAGGCCAGTTTGTCCGAGTCGGTGATAGTCGGTTACTACTGTAGTATCATTGGGCACCGACTCAACATCTCGAAAAACTGCGAACCAAGATGACCGTACGTCTATCTCATCTCGTGCATGCATCGTACTGGAGTCACTTTTCAGAGAAGAGGTAGACGCCGTGGTCGAGGAAAGTCTGATCGCAGTGCACCTCGATCGGCTGAAGTAGACGATGATCGGCGAGGCATGGTGCTTGAACGACCAGACATGCATAACGAGCGATTTGCGAAATACTACCAAGCGCAGAAAATAATACCGGACAATGAATGGGACACCTTCATGGACTCATTGCGCCGACCGCTGCCAACCACATTTCGGATCGCAGGAAGTAGAGAGTATGGCTATCACTTTAACGCAGGAACGCCGTGTCCTCATTGTCACTGAAGGATAGCCCAGACCCTTGCGAATACGATCAGAGATATCTACGTTCCTCTACTGCACAACGTCACCTTTGAAGAAGAGGTCATCCCTCCGCCCTCTCAAATCCCATGGTGAACGTTGGTCCGAGTCGCATCCTATCGAGAACTTGACACATTAGATATACAGGTACCCTGACGGGCTTGCCTGGCAATTCAACGTATCCAAAAAGGTATTGAGAAAATCACCCGAGTTCAAAAAGTTCCACTCCTTTTTGGTACATGAAACGGAAGTGGTCGGTATTTCCTGTGATTGACCTGCCAAGTACTAACTTATATATTGTCAAGGGAAACATATCCCGTCAGGAAGCCGTGAGCATGTTGCCGCCGCTTCTCCTGGATGTCCAGCCTCATCACAAGGTCAGTATATTACCCACTTACACCACAGACCTACCGAACCTTCTCGCCATGCATAGGTCATCGATATGTGTGCGGCACCTGGATCCAAGGTAACCAATCTATGACACAATCATCTTACATGCTTAACGGCAAAATAAGACAGCTCAGATCCTCGAAGCACTACACGCAAACGATACGGCGACTGCAACGTCAACCCCTCCTGGCCTTCTCATTGCCAACGACAGTGATTCCAGACGCTCCCATCTTCTCATTCACCAGTCCGCTCGCCTCCCAAGCCCCGCCTTTATGGTCACAAATCTGGATGCGTCTATTTATCCAGTCCTTCGATCAACCACGGTCGAAAGACGTCGCGAAGTCAAAAACTTCCCCAGTCAGCTGTTATTCGACCGTATCCTTTGCGACGTACCGTGCAGCGGAGATGGCACCCTGCGAAAGAACATCGGGATCTGGAAGCGCTGGCAACCCCTGGATGGGAATGGGTTGCATGGGTTCGTTCCGCAAAGGTCACCCTCTGAGAACAAGCTTCACCTCTGATGATGTTCCCAAAGACTTCAAGTTCGTATCTTACAACGTGCCATGCGCATGCTTGAGCCGGATGGTCGCATCGTTTACTCGACTTGTTCCTTGAACCCCGTCGAAAACGAAGCTGTCATTGCCGCCGCTCTGAATTCACATCCAGGTGAGGAATAGAATATTTGTGACTTTCCCCTGACATCTTTCCGTCGACAGAATTTGAGTTGGTGGATGTCTCCTCCCAATTGCCCGAACTGATTCGTCGACCCGGGATCACGAGTTGGTCACCGACGGTCGGTCGATCTATCGATATGTCCTACCCTTCCTGGACTGCCTACATGGAGACCATTCCCGAAGACAAGCATGCTGAATCAAAAATGTTTGAGACCTACTGGCCACCGAGTAACACTGGCACACTGAACCTCGAGTGCTGGTACGTGGATGCCAACCCACCGATCGTGTCTATGTTGACCATGTTCGTTGTGCTACCCAGTATACGCATTTACCCCCATCTTCAAGATACAGGTGGCTTTTTCGTCGCAGTTTTGGAGCGCAAGGAGAGTCATCGGTCTTCTAAGAGCAGGCAGGCAGGGTAAGGCTTCACTGGACCTACCCCTGTTGCGAATTCTTATAGACCGGAAGGAAACGCGTGGCTGAGGGAGCAGATGCGACCGTCCCAGAATGCAAAAAGCTCAAGTTGGAGACTAATCTCCCTTCAAACGAACCCGAAGAAGTGCCAAGTGTGGGCATGTCTTCCGCTGAGCCTACTACCACCATCGAAGATAACACCATGATCATCGGGGACGAACCAGCGACCGAACGCTCGCGAAATGGCTGCACAAGCAAACCAAAGATCGCCGATCCCTCGTTCAAAGAGATGCCCTACACCTTTTTGTCGCCCGACGATCCCGCACTTGTCATTTGCATGCAACAACTCCACCTCACCTCCGACTTCCCCACCACCAACGTCCTCGTCCGCAACCCCGAAGGCGACGCCGTCCGCTCCTTTTACCTCACAAACGACCTCGTCAAATCCGTCATCAGCCACAACGACTTCTCCCGCATGCGTCTGATGACGAGCGGCACCAAGGTCATCACGAAGCAAGAAGCCGGCCGGGGCATGGACGCCCACTTTCGTATCCTTGGCGAAGGCCTGCCGGTCGTGCTGCCATACATTGAACCTGCGACGATCATGACGGCGGATTTTGAGACGTTGCGGGTGTTATTACAGACGTATTATCCGCTGTGTGCGTCGTTTCAGGAGCCGTTCAAGTCCGCGATCGAGGCGAGAGGTGCGTATTCGAGCGTGTGTTTGGGGTGAGGACGCTGATCGCTGCCTTTCAAGGCTCTGGAAGTCACATCGTGCGCTTCCCAGCGTCGCAGTCTGGTGATACGACGTAAGCGTTTCTGTGTCTGGCGAACTCAGGAATATTGATATATGTTTTTGAGTCTTTCACAAGATCTCTTGTTACCCCTCTGGAAGTCGAACGTCTCTATCACTCTCATGATTGACAAAAAAGCCAAGAGGTGCGTGTACCACATGCCTAAGACCCGTCCGCATGCGTCGCTCACTGGTTGTTGCAGTGCGCTTAGTTTGCGCCTCTTCGGGGAAGATGTGACGATCGCTGCACGTGAAGTTAGCAAGAAAAGACTTGCGGCCGCAGCTACGTCGACTGCGACTCAACCCACCGAACCCGAATCAGAGCTTGAACAAGACGACAAGGACGATGATGCGGAGGAGGACGCTAACGATAACATGGGTGCAGAACAATAGGAGATAGGTGTATATGTACAGACTAGGCAGCAACTGTATGTATAGCAAGACGGTCCAAGACCGAATGCGAGATGCCAGAGACACCGTACGGCAGCAAAGCACTCATAAGGAGGATATCATCGACTGTACCCAGGCATTACCTTCTATGCGGGGTCGGAACGTCTCGACGCATCGACGGAGCTCCTCAAGTTGTGCGTCCGTTGAGGCGTCCTCCATGACGACGTCTTCGCCATCGATGCCCGAGGTAGACTCGGCCCAGGTTCGGAGGAGCTCTTCAACGATCTGGATGCCTTCCTCCGTCACCTCGTCTGAGTGCTGGGGCTCAGCGTGCTGGCCTACTGCAAAGTCCTCGAGCTCGTCCGCCTTGCGCTTGGCCAGCTATGAGGTGCATAAGACAACATATTTATAGGGATCTAGGCGGAAACGCACCTTGACGACGTTTTCGGGGAAATTCGCCAACTGGGCTACGTGGATACCGAAGCTCTGGTCCGAGACACCTGTATCCCAAGTCAACATACGTGCGAGCGTGGCAAGTTGCAAAACAGGTGCGTACCGGGCTGCACTTTGTACAAGAGGGTGATATCCCTCTCCTGTGACCCTTCTTCCTGTCCAACGTGTGCGACGACATGCAGGTTCTTCACGTGAGTGATCTCTTGATCGAGAGCCGTCAGCTCGTGGAAGTGAGTGGCAAAAAGACAGAAAGCCCGGATGCTTGAAGCGATATGTCTAGCAATTCATGTGTATTAGCGCGCTATGAAGTGGGAGCACAGAAGCACACACTCCGAGATGGCCCATGCGAGACCAAAACCATCGTATGTTGAAGTCCCTTTGGTTCAATCATGAGCGCGGGAGGTAACTGCCAGAGAATGCAATTCTCTCACCTCTTCCCAGTTCATCAATAATGATTAAAGAATCCGTTGACGCAGACTGCAACGAGTCAATCCCCAGTGGACGAGAGTGAAGAAATGACCCACCCTTAGAATCGACGCCGTTTCAAGCATCTCAGCCATAAAGGTTGACACGCCTTTCAGCTGTGAGTCGCCGGCGCCGACACGACACAGGATTGAATCGAATATAGGAAGGGAGGCCGAAGAGCAAGGAACGAAGCACCCCGTCTGAGCCATGAGAGCTATCACACCAACCTAGAAGTCGTTTAGTTCGCCAGAACTCTGTCGTGAGAGTACCACCATCACCTGTCGGATGTACGTGCTCTTTCCACCCATATTAGGTCCGGCTATAATGAGGATGGCAACAATCAGCAGAGCTCATAAAGCACGAGGTGAACCGTACTAATGATCAGGAACTCTCCCTCTTCTTTAACCATTTCAACGTCATTAGCAATGAAACTAATCTCGTCTTGAACCTCGAGACATGGATGTCGTGCATCTTTCAGCACAAGACCACTCTCGCCTTCATGCATCATGTCACGGTCCAGATCAACCATTAGACAAAGGAATGACCAGTAGCTTACCTTTCTCAGATACGTTAGGCTTAACATAAGGTTCCGGGGCGTTGACCGAGACATGTGCAAAGCTATGAACAGGAAAAAAATTAGCACAGGTGCAATGAGAGTACTGGGAACACACCTGACGACGACATCCAGGTGCGCGAGGACATGATCCAGCTTCTCCAGAATAGGAGTGTACGTTGCTGTACAACTCATTGGTCACTTCTCCACAAAAACGATGGATACTCACAGGCAATGTTGACAACTTCTTTTACAAGACCGGACTGAGTACGTTGATATTCTTCGTTTGCCTCTTGATAGCCCGTCGCGAGACTCTTCAACGTCTTGGTCGTAAAGTATACGCCAGATTTGATTGTTCCGAGTTCGATGTATTTCTTGTTCTTCCCAATGACTTTTGCATCCTGGCTCGCAAAGCAGGAGAAGAAATCAGCACAATCGATACGCTGGGTTAGACCATGGACCAGAGAACATACATTCTTAGTCAGCCTGAAGCAATATCCATATGTCGACGAATTTTCCAAGTGCAGCTTCTTGTCAAGTTCGAGTCCGAGGTCCTTTCCGGCCGCTCGGTGCTCAGCGTCCAATCCATCCCTCGCCTAATCGGTCAATTTATTGTTTCAATCCAAACTCCTAGACGACGTACCTCCATAAGTTTGGCGGCCAACCTTTGCAAGCCCTCATCATATTCCGGTTTGATGGTGTATGTATGTGTGTCGAGCGAAGCGAGGTCGAGGGTGGTCTCCACCATGTCAGAATATTTAGAGAGATTATCAGAGAGTGCCTTTTGGTGAGATTTATGTATGCATTCGGTCTTGATGAAATCAAGACAAAGCACGTACCGTGAGTGGCCCTATATATACGTCTTCTACAAGCTTTCTACGTGCCTCATGATCGTGTTGGATATCCTCAAGGGTTTCAAGCAGACCCGGCATCTGTTGACAGTCAATACTTGACGTGAAGATTCAGACACGCTGTCATTAGCTTCACCTTCAATACCACCTGATAAACGCGAACCACATCTTCGAGAGAAGCGACACCTTTCTTGAACCGTTTACTCAGCCGGTGAAGATCAGGCATTAGCTTGAGATAGTCCTCCTAAGACCAGTTTCACACTGAAACGTCAAACAGAGGACGTAATGCCACTTGCCTGGAGGGCACGTCTTGTTGTAGAATCATTCACAAGGATTTCTACCAGGTCCTGTCGCTTTCCTGTGCAAACAATATTTTAATACACCGTAGAAACGATATTTGAAGGTCATTGGATTAGATCTCAGACTTACGTATCTCGTGCAAGTTGACGAGGGGCTGTTTTAACCAAGTTGCGAGCAATCTGGTTCCTTGTGCGGTTTTGCACTTGTTGAGATGTCCTAACAGCGTGGACGACTTATTGAGGCTACCCTGTGGACGGTAAGCTCGTGGTGAAGCAAGGGAACACGGTGCTTAGGACTGACCCCCGCTCCGAAATCGACCAATGCTAGTGCCCTCACGGAACTGGCATCTAGACGCATGTATTGAGCAAGATCATGAGTTTTGAGTTTGTATGCGCCGTGGTTCGCAGGATCTGAGAGGAGAGCAAGGTAAATGACGAGTGCAGATAAAGCGCCTGGTGCAGGAACAGCTGTTTGCAATATGAGCGGAAGATGACAGAGGAGAAGAGAGGGCGCACTGCTGGAACCTGGTGCATCTTCTGCCTCTTCAGATCCGGTCAACTTCTTAATGTCCTCGAGGATATTTTTCGTTGTGAACTCGCCTGTGTATGCGCTCGTCAGAGGAGAGAGAAATGGTGTACACTTGCAACGTACTAGGTTTTCGTTCTGTGACGACGACACCACATCGGTCGAGGACCGCTTTGAGCTTGTTGAGCTCGATATCGCGGTCGGTAACACCAGATGCAGTGCCTGTAGGTATGATCGCTTCTTTGACTGACAGCTGAATGATGAGAGACTGCGACGCGTCAGGTTAGATCGCGACGCGCACGAACAAACACACCTCTGCATTCGAAAAGAGGTCATTGTCCACAAATTCGGCGACGCCTATTTCGCGTACGGTCGTGTCGGCGTACGCAATGCTGACGTTTTTCGCCTTGGCCTTTTCACTGCTGGAGGCAATTTTGATGGCAATGACAATTGGTGCAGAGAAGACGTCCGAGTTGGCAAAGAGGAGGTCCTCGACTGCTTGGAGGTTTCCTGGGGACGCCTAGGGGACGTGTCAGTGCGCGTGCAAGAGGTGACGCGTCAACCTTGCCTCTTTCTGCAACACGAACTTGGTGGCCCTGCGCCCCTGACCGGGTGCTGGGGCCCAGATCTCGACGCGAAGCTGCTTGACGGTGAGCGCCTCGCGCAAGAACGTGTGTCCAAGCGTGTAGTTGAGCGTGACGCTCGGAAGACCCGCTGTCTTCCCACCCGCGCCAAGATACTTGATGACCGAGTTTGTACGGAAGACGTGTGTCGCGACATAGAGCGCGTCTGGTCCATGCACGGAGTAAAAGTCGTTGCGGTCAAAGAGGCGCACGACGCCGTCGTCTGCGGGGGTCGTTTTTGGCAGCCTCGAGAAGAAGCCGACAAAGCCTGGGTCGATGTCTTGCTCTGTCTCTTTTTCTTTTTCTTTGCCGTACATGACAGACATCCTTGGACGCGTCCTGTCACGCTGAGAATTTGATCATGTGTGGCCACCGATGATCGTTGGCCACCGAACACCCCCAAAAATATTTGTTGGGTGGCTGACCTAAAATTGTCTTGCCGTTTTACATAAGACGCGCCCAGTGACAACGGATCACATCAGTTTGCGCCCCTTCTTTTGCTCAACCACTGGCAGTGTTTCAATATGGATCGGAATGGTACTACAATACAAGATCAATACATTATGCTCGCTTCTTCGCAGGGACATCTTTCCCACAGCATGTGTTCGGGAGTCGCCGTACTCCCAAATTTCACTTGTGCATCCAGGTATTTTCCATAGGGTCTTTCGGTGTCGGGGAATTGCGCAATGTGAACGAGCCGCTCGAGAGCCTCCAGGAGCGCACTATGGCTTGTTAAAAACGGATACGTGCTTGGGTCGACGCCAACAGCGTAGATATGCATGCAGCGATCGTCCGTGTCTCGCTCGGGGAAGGTGACGGACAATGACGCTGGTTGGCCAAGATCTGCCAAGATCGCGATGTACGGGCGCAGGTCCTTCAAGTCGTGGGGGCTCTCTGAAAAAATGACAAGTCAGCATCGAACCTGTCGTTCACTGCGCAGCACGTCACTCCCGCCTCGTCGGGCAGGGTTGGAGGCCCAAGAATCCTAGGTCGATAGTTAGTCCTCGCGTCCATCCCGTACAGACAACACTCACCAGCCTGATCCAATGCCCATCCCCCACACGCCATTATAGAGCCATGTTCTGTCCCATATGCCTCCCAGGGGGTGAGCTTGATGGATCAATGTGGTCTGCATTCGTGATCGCCGACCCTTTTCGTTTGTCGTGGTTGGCCGTAAGAGCTGGGCCCTCCTCAGGATCTTGGCCTCGTGTTTGTGAAGCCCTTGCAGTCGCTTCAGGAGAGTGGCATGCTGTTCCGATACCTCAGCGAACGTCGTGACTACCCGCGCGATATCTTCCTCGCTCGCTGGTTGATCTATGATGCTATCGCCCCACTCAAGCGTGTCCTCGCCGACCTTCTCGTCGTCGTTGGACAACTGAGTCTCCTTCCCTGGCGGCGGTGTCCACCACTGATTGTCGTCGTCTTGGACGACTTGGAGATCATCAAAATTGGGTGCCTCCCATTGAGGCTCTGCCAGGGTTCCTGCATCGGCGTGGAAGTCAGATCGAGGACGTGTCTTGGATATTTGATGCTTACCTGGAGCACCGCCGCTGGCCCTTGGGACGATATCTCCATCCTCCTCCGAAGACTTTTCATGTAGGGCGTCTAGAGGAGATGAGGGAGGAAAGCCTGCGAAGAGTGCATTCCTCCTGGTCCTCTTCCTCGACGGGCCTTCATCACAATCCTCTTCGACTGATCTAAAGCGTATGTCGTCAGCGCTTCGTTCAAGACTTGAGGTCTGCATTACTCACCTGGTCCTCTTTAATCTTTGCAACTCCTCGAGCTGCTGGATGACATCCTTACTCCTCATGTTAGCCTTGATATCATGGGCCTATGCAGTGTCAGTCACATAGCAAGAAAGACCATCAATGTGTACCTTGGCTAGCTGTTGCAGTTCCGTGCGGGACAGATCTTGAAGGGTCTTGGGATTCACTGTCAAGGGGGCTGGGGTGGCGATGGATTTAGCTTTGGGTTGAGTTCTGGGTGAGACCATGATGCTAATGCCGGAGTTGAGGGTGGAGGACAGGTGCAATGGATAGTGACTGGCTTGCTACAAAATATGGACTCTGCCAGTGGGGTTTGGGTAGATGTTTCTACGAGGAGAGACTTCTGCTTCAAACCAAACCACACATAGGCTGTATTTTATAGCAAGTCCTGTTGACGTGCGGGCCCAGATACGAGAACCAAGCAGGCTCCGAACTTGGAAACCACCGTGACGAGGTGCTTTATCCCGCTGACGTCCACACTATCTAATACGGAATGACAATAGACTGCTCCAAGCTCTCAGAGCTCACCCGCGCTCCACTTTGGTCTCACTTTGGCATGCATTGTCTAAAGCTTGTGTGGACGTGGACACCAACGACTTCCGCTTATAGCGACCAATTGTCCGCGCCGTCGGCGAGTGTTGGGGTGTCCAGCGGCAACCTCATTGCAGACGTCCCGGTATGTATTCCCCCCTCCTCACTGGCACGTCTCGCGCATCATCGACCAAGTTTCCAAAGTTTTCTTGTCCCCGACCAAGTCGTCCTCAAGTCCTGCCCTGGGTTCTAGTCCAGACAACAACGATGATCGAGCTACCTCCATTCAGTCTAGAAGTATGCTGTAGGAACATTTCATATACTGTTTATATATTACGATCCTCGGCCGCGCGACAACTCGAGCCTTCATACAGATAAGAATCAGCGTTTACGACCACGCGGGTATGATTATAAGAATTGAAATGAAATCAAGGATTGTCTGCTAAGAAGGACGAGAGTACCGTAGGGACATAGATCAAATCAAATCAAAGAGAAGATCGGCTCACGTCCGAGTTGATCGATGCGAGTTCTCGGCCGAGCGTCCAAACGATCAAGGCACCTCCAATACCTCGACCTGCGGCGATCATCTGGCTACTTCCCATCGCGCCACCCCATTCATCCACACTATCTTGCAATGCGACATCGCCGGTGACTAAGTGACAACGGGACCTGTTTCTCCCCCCCACTCCCTGTCACGACAACCCTAAACGAGAGATGAAATAAACAAATAAAAAACAAAAACCGCTCAGAGATTGATCCAATTTTTGATCGGTCGTTTTTCGGAGTGCTTGAGGTCCAATGATTATCACCAGCCATATATGGTCAAAACCATGTGACAGAGGCGCGCCGGTTTTCCATACATGACACCTTCGACGCGGTGTGACACGCGTGACACTGTGTCACACTTCTCTGCAATGGTCGAGCTCGTCGATGCACCCGTCAGCGTCGCCGCCGTCCGCGTCAACGGCGCCAACAATACAACTCGCGCATTTCTCGACTGGCTCATCGCGCCCCACCTTGTCGTCGTACCCCACTCCACCTTCAAGGACATCGTCGACACCACCTCAGCCATCTCACGCGCACTGACCGCCACCGGTCTCTTCCGCGCACACTCGGTTCGCATCGAGCCCGCTCAGAACGGGTCCGACGCACACGTCGACCTCGTCTACAATGTCCAGGAACGCGGCAGATTCTTCGTAAAGACTAGCACGTCGCTGGGAGACGGCGAGGGCAATGCCGCACGTATCTTGTCCTGTTGTACTCTGCATACCTCTTACACTCTTTTCAGTCGCTCGAAGGCCGTCTTACAAATCTCTTTGGCCATGCAGAAGTACTCTCCCTCAATGCTTCTCTGGGAACCAAGACCAAACGCGCATTCGACGCGTCGCTGTTGTTCCCTGTCACCCCCGCCATGTCCTCGCATGCTTTTCTCTCCTTTGCCGGCACCGAGCGAGAGCTCGGCCCACAGGGCGGCGGCGGCAGGGAAGAACGCATGGCTTTCAAAACCGGCCTCAGACAATGCGCCCTCGGCATCCCGATCCCAGGCAATGAGATGGCCGCCGAGCTTGCCTGGAGGTGTATTGGCTCTCTCAGCGACGATGCTGGTATCAGGTATCCCGACACACGTCTCTTGCACCATCCCTTGTTCATCCATCGTCAGCATTCGTCAGTCTGCCGGCCCTGCCGCCAAAGCGTCTCTGTCCCATACATATACTCGTGACACTCTCAATGATTCCATCATGCCCACCTCTGGCTCCTTATTCCGAGTCATCAACGAGCTTACTCTCACCAATAAACTCGACGCCTTTGTCCCACCGTCTTCCAGTTCCAGCCAAAACCTCCTCGGAGCTGGCAGCAATGCATTTTGGAAGACGGAAACACATGCCAAGACAGGGTGGTCATTGACAAAAGGACTGGCGAGTTGTGTTCATAAGACCATATCCTGCACGTGACTTATTGACGTATACAGAGTCTCTCCCTAACAGGACGCGCTGGTTTCCTACAGCTTCTAGCGGGTGATCCGAGCACGATCCACTACTCGGATAAATTTCAACTCGGTGGACCCGCCAGCGTAAGGGCATTTGGACCAGGAGGCATGGGTGGCCATGAGGGGTGTAGGTCATCTTCCGCCGCTCAAACACCGACGATGTTACTCATATGTTCGCAGCGACGTCTGTCGGTGGGGATCTTTACTACTCAGTTGGACTATCAATACTGGGCAACATTCCCAGACGACCCGAATGGCCGACCAAGCTGCATGCTTGGGTCAATGCTGGGAGACTACAAGGCATCAATGGATGTACGTCGCTTTTAGCGTTTTCCGTCCATGACGGCTCACTCTATTCACACACTGAACACAGTCCCCCTCTCCCAATCCATTCACACGGCGCTGACACGACCCTCTATAAGCGTTGGATTAGGCCTCGTATATCGTTTCGATCCTATCCGAGCCGAAGTCAATCTGGGAGTCCCCCTCATTGCTGCTAAGGGAGAGATATTGAAGCGGGGACCACAGGTAGGCATAGGCTTGGAATTTCTGTAGAGTTTATCGGACATCTGCAACGCTGGATGTTTCCGCAACGAGAACCCGTTTCTCTGATCTGAGCAAGCCCGTTAGTCGTCGCGTCGTCCCTTATGTGGACCGCCTCCGAGTCGGTTCATCAACACCTCGGTGCTGACTCCACGGCACCGATGGCCGTGCATCACGCTTCCAAAATGTGGAACCTAATACTACATATACACACCTCGACGGGGGACGTTCCCTTGGAACTTTGTGCAAAGGTTCGATGCACAGGGGTAGGCTAATGACGAAAGGACCGTTTGTTCGTTGACCATCCCTAAAGCGGTGGTCCAGCACGGGCCAGGACAAATAGTTCAGGGCGAATGTGTCAGTATTCATCGCAATGTGGTACACCTCTGCGAAGGTGTCCATAATGTCCCTAATGTCTACCGTGGATATTGGAGCTGGGAGGAATAACCAGAACCGTCCGTACACACCTCTTTAGCGGGCTCTCATGGGGCGATCGTTTATCCCTGATTTCGATCAAATCAGTAGTACCTAGACTGACAGTCTGACCGAGCGAAGAGATGGCTTCCTTCGGATATGGTGCGACCATTTTATTTAAGTAACTTGTGCAAGATGACCGCTCGCTCCTTGGCCACAAGCACGCACTTTTCCAACGGTCCGGTTCCTTGTGAAGCCAATATCTCTTGTTCACCACCATCGTTCTCGCCCAGTGTTCCCCGTTCGACGCCGACGATGTCCCCCTCTACATCAACGATTACGGTGATTGTGGATGCGAGCAACGGCTCCTCGAAGGATGTAGGATCCACCAAAAGTGTGGGCGTGCTGGGAGAAAAGCTCATGTCAGTATGCACGTCCTGGGAATCATAACAGGGAGTAACCTTCCACCAACACAACCAAAGCTGAGACCGACTATTCTACGGTCCATATTGAGAGACAGAGGAACGCGGATGGTTCGACTACATGTGGTCGTGGACGCATCTGGGTCAAATGTTGCCTGCGGTAGAGTCGCTAGTTTATTCGTTAACCATGTACGTTTGTTGTTTGCAAGGGTGAAGACACGCGTACTGTTCCCTAATGCCGCCATGATAGCTACGAGCGCTGCGTCGAATGCGTTTCCATCGTAGTTGAGACATGTTGCATCGATATAGAGACACCATACTGCCCGCCCGGACGATATGCAGAGCGTGTCAAGCGGTAATACGTTTGACCTGGACGTCAACTCTAGCCATCACACACGCGAGAATCAGCTGTACAAGAGAGACCGAGACGAACCTGACGAGCGCGTCGTTGAGTCTCTCAGACAGCACCTGTGCCTCTTCTGATGGTGGACCCGGCTTGAACTTGGGCGAACACATCGCGGGGAGGTCGATGTTGGGGACTGTACGAAGTTTGATGGACGAGTTTTGGATGTACAGCGGCCTGGAACACACCTATGAACCCGAGATCTGGCGCGTCCAACTCTGGTTCTGCGATTTCGGCCTTGATGCCACACACGATGATGGTCTTGCCCATCCGTAAGAGGGCCGAACCGTCGGCTGTCGATACGGATCCTGCGACGATGGTCAACGAAAAACGTGGTCGGTATAGAAGACATACACACCAACGTTGACAAAGACGTCTCGCCATGCGTGCGGTTCACGTCCGTCGGGCCTGACGCCCTCTGCGAGGAACCGCTCGAGATATGCATGCGGATGGAGTCGCTGGAAGATCTGAGCGCGCAACGCGTCCGAGTCGGACTGGTTCATGGGGGTGGCGATGAACGGATACATATGGCAATGTCTCGATCTGGATTTTTATAGTACGGGCATAACTCGCTCCAATCGATTCGAACATGCCCGACAACCAGAGACCACGCGTCGATGAGGAGGACGATCTCGACGAACTCGATGGTCAGTGTCGTTTGATTCGTCTTGTTCACCGGTGTTCATACCGTCATCAGATGTGCTCGATCAGTTCTCGGGGCCATCAGCCCAGCCAAAGTCAAAGTCACCCCCATCCCAGACTCCTGCAGTCGCGTCCACATCGGCAGCTGATATAGAGGACGAAAATGCACTCGGAGCTGAATTTGCGAAGCAGATGGATTCGTTCCTGAATAATCTCCGTTCGAACATAGAGACTCCAGAAGGTGACGGTGGTGATGTGACCACTGATCGCGACTTGGCGGCTGCATGGGAGGCTGCGCTCGTGGAGGGGATGTCAGGTCCGTCGAACGGTCAGACGGATGGATCGGCTGCGGGGTCGAAGCAGGACGATTTCCAGTCGCGCATACGGTCGACGATGAATAAACTCAAGGAGAGCGAATCGGGACTCAAATCATCTGACCCGCCTGCGAGCTTTGGTGGAGATACCCTCGATATTGAATCGATGCTGTCACAGTTGGGAAACTGGCAGGGTCTTTCTGGCGACTCGGATGGTGCGGATAGCGAAGAGCAGCTACAGGGAATGTTGGAGGCGATGATGGGTCAACTCATGAGTAAAGAAGTATTGTACGAGCCATTGAAGGAGTTGAATGACAAGGTGTGTATGCATGAACTTCCTCTCACAAGTCTAATATTATGCGCACAAGTTTCCCGAGTATCTCAACAAGAACAGCAGTACCATATCACCCCAGGATAAGGAACGCTTCGAGGCACAAATATCGTGTATCAAACGATTGCTCGTCGAGTTCGAGGCACCGAAATATAGTGATGGCGACGAAAAAACTCGGAAAAGTATCGTCGACCTCATGGGCGAGGTATGTCCGCTTGTCTCATATTGACGATCCTTGTTCATATTAGTATGTGTACACAGTTGCAATCGCATGGGTCACCGCCGGAAGAAATCATGGGCCCTCTTCCACCCGGCTTCAACATGGGTGCAGATGGACTTCCCGACATGCCAGAAGATTGCAAAGTAAACTGACATTCGAGTTGTGTGTAGTGACTCTGGAGTCCTTGATCTGTAGTGTAGTTCGAACCGTACCTGTACATGTCGTCATCGTCAATATCCCCCGCCCAAAATCTGAGTACTGAGTACTGAGTGCCAACGACGCGAAACACACAGCCGAGCGAGCTTGTGAGTCCGGATCTCTGAAAAGTCGATGTAGTATTTTCTACCAATACCATCTCATAATTCATCAATACATTTCCTAACTTCAGCTGCTTTTGTTTTGAATAAATCTATCCATCTTTGCCCATCAGTAAGAAGTTTGTCAGAACTGAGGCTAATCTCTTGTCGTATCCATTGCTCTAACGACATCGTTCTTTCATGACTTGTCAAAAGCTGGGAATTTGCAACTATGGGCTGTCCTGTAGGTGATAGTGATATGATCGGATCTGGATGAGTCAGGGCCGTGGCAGGTGGAGTGTCATGTCTGGTCGGTGCATGGGGATTGGGCGGAGAGACGCGACTACCATTCGCGTGCACGATGCTACTCGCCCGATGTGAGCCACTGCTGCGTGGCAGTTCAGCGATAGCGTCATGTTCAGGAATGTCTTTTGGCAAGACATCGACGTCCATGGAAGCATTGGGAACAACCGCATCCTCGCGTTTTTCAAAGACAAGTCCACTTGGCGACAGAGAGCGCCGCAACACCGAAGTGGATGACTTGACAGATTTTCCGCGCGTCGTTTTGGTCTTGCGTCGAGACTTGGAAGACGCAGTCGTCGTCGAGCGAGCCTTTCCCCGCTTGGCGCGAGTGGCCGGTGGATCGTCCGCGGTGTATGCAGCTGCTAATTCGTCTGAGGATGCCTGTTCCCTTTCGTCTACGTGTGAGGAAGACTTGACAACTTTCGAGCGCGTGACTTTCGACGAAAACGCAAGGAAAGGACATGTGGCACCAGATTTACTGTCCCGGCTGCGATGTTCCTGACTGCAGCAGACTTAGCAATGATGTTTACCCGTAGGAAAGTACGAGCCATACACCGGATCATCCTGTTTTTCCCAACCACCCAGTGAAAGATTACAATACAGGCACGTTACTGTGTCGTCTCCAGCAGCCTGTGGTGTGTACACGAAGCCCGCTTGCGCCATCTGGATCACAATCAGCTTGAGGGAATACAAGGTCATGCTGATCTACCTTGATTGACGTCGCAGCATGATCCAGTTCAGCGTCGTGGGGCCACCAATCCTTGCCAAAGGTTGCCAACCGCGCGTCCTTCATTGCTTTGCTATGGGGCAGGCGTGTTTTGTCCACAAATACGAAGCTGTGGCTTGGAATGAGCACTCTGAATACGAGCAATACACTTGTCATACCGCCCCTCCTCATCAATATCCTCAGCTAAGCCACAACGCACTGCAGCCCATGCACACGAGCTCCGGCATTTGGTGTAATGGATCTCAAAGGGGTCATCAGTTGGGTCCCACTCGCTGAGTTCTTTCCCGCAAAGAAAGCAAGCGACGCTATCTCTGTCGTCCCAGCTCGGATTGAAGAAGAAGCCTGCTTCTGCAAGGGTGTGCGCGTTTGCCTTGAAGTCCGGTGGATGAGGCCACTTGACAGAGACAGTTGGCGAGGGCTTGTTTGGGTGACGTCTGATGCGCTTTGTCTTTTGGAAGGAATCTATCCGCGCTTGAAGAGACTGCATTGCCAGTACCATCCAGTCTTAGTCTAAGTAGTAGTAGTGTCACGTGGTGTTTCGAACATCCACAAGGCTGCTATTGTTCAGTCTCTTGTACTTTAATATCCACATGCGTTCACGAGCATCTGCAACCCCCAACGCTGGCCGCGACGCTGCCAGCACCAATGACCGGCCTCGACAGCCATTTCGATCTCTGCAGCCTTTCAGAACGCCCCGCTCACCGCTCACGCCGCTACCCGACAAGTCCATCGACACACCCCCGCGCGAGGTCATCCTCACACCCCGCGCAACGCCCAAACCCATGAAACGCAAAGCCGCGTCGCGTTCCAAACGTGCCGCAACCAAAATCAAGAGTGAACCACCCGAGATCGACCTCTCCAAGGTGCGCCCACCCTCGCCCTCGGACGACCCACTACTCCTTTCTGGGACACCCTCGACGCGGAGTCTGCCCCTTCGTGCACGATTCACGCCGGATTTTTCCTCCTCGCCGACAGACTCGGTGCGTGTCGCTCCCCCGGTGTCGTTTGCAGCGCGTCTCTCTGGGGTCGGTGCTTATGAGAGCTCGCCGGACACAGAGGTCCGCGCGCTCCCCGTATTTGACGCACCGCGCGCCGTCGCAGAAATGAGCGGTGTATGGAGTGACTCGGATGACGACGGGTTCAACCTCACGGGCGATTACACGGGCAAGTACAAGATGCTCAAGGTCCCGACCAAGGCCGACCCACCAAGGAAGCGCATGGATTTGTGGGGGCGGCCCGTCAGTCCGTTTCCGTATAGTGAGATGATGGAGAGGTCGTTGCCACTATCGGAGGATGGGGGTGGGCATGAGGATACCCTGGATGTGATTCCTGACGATGAATCTGATATGTGGGAGGTCGCGACGGAACCTCCTCCTTCAGATATGGAGCCTTCGTCACCGCCATCGGTCTCGGAGGATGAATTTGCCTCCTTGGACGATGATTTCTCCCTGTTCGATGTGGATGCAGAGTCTACTCAGGTTCGCCCGCTCATCCAATCCGGAGAAGCTTTGCCAGAGTCGGATCAAACAGTCTTGGAAGAGGAGGAGGAAGAGGCACAAATTGACCGTGAACTTTCGGTCGCTGTCGACGACGGTCCTGGCGTGTCTGAGGCTGCTCAGCCTATTGCGGCTGACAATCTTATGGGGGATGATTCTTCGGACGAAGATGTTGGTGTTAAAGGAGAAGACATCATCAAGATTACTAGCGACGACCCTAAAGCAGCTGCTCGTGCAGCTGCCATCCTAAGAATGGTGTGTAGATACTTTATGCACTTCGAACCGTTTGATCATTCCAGTATAGCATGACTATGACTGTATTCTTGCTGCCGAGAAGAAGAAACGATCTAGTCGATCAACGCGAAAACGTCGCAAGACTATCGAGAATGCTGGGATATCCAAGTCTTATGTGGAATCAAGAAGCCAACGATGGCAGACTCTCCAGAGATGTGAAACGTCACCTGGATCGCGTAGTCTTCCCCTTCTCGAGCTCTGGCGGGAAGCGGAAGATAGTGTCTTCCTCGAGCACAATTCGATCAGCTACTGCGATGCCTCATTCACGTTGTCACCTCTGAAAACAACGACGACCCGTCCGCCTCCCCCCGAATCTCTATTTTCTTCTCCATCCGGAGAGTGGACTCGCGATTGTTGGAAATGTTTGGATAAATGTCTTGTTGCGGAGCGACTTGCTGTTGCAGCAGCACGTGGTCTCGGGACAGATGTACTTGCGGACATGGGGGACGTATCGAAAGATGCTGTGATGGATCGCTTTGCAAATCAACTCGGTGGTGAATCCGTCCTAGTCGGTCTCGGACCCGACTGGTCAAGGTGAGTTTGCATGACCTCAGAATGGTGGTGACACACGCTCACGTCCCACCCCAGGGATAACTTGATGTTGAGATTAGACGTTCTCATCAAGAAGCAGTCACGAACCGCACGGCGCGCACCACCTGTTGCGCGTAAAGACTCGCTTGGCACGACCGAGCTGCGCTATCGTGGACTCTTGCAAGAAGCCTTGGCACTTTCGGGAACGTTGAAACGGTGTCCGACCAGTTCTTCGGTTTTCTCGGATAGTACTGTCGTCTCTGAACGACATGACGTGGGTAAGGCGGTGTTGGGTGACCTGTCGTCGTATCCAGAACCGAGCTGGCTGACAAGCTACACGCGTCCGATTTGGACGCCATCCGGAACGCCTGATCCAAGGCCACCACATCCGAAGGACCGAGTCCACCTCCGACATGCGTCGCTACCGCAGGAATCGATGGTTCCTGTTCCTATTCGGCCGAAGCGGTTGGTCGATCTGCGGCATCACTCGCCGATGAAAGCCGATCGAGAGGGATGGCGGCCGGCGGCTAGACGAAGTAGTGGGGCTAGCGTCAAGGAATTGGTGAGGCAATTTGAGAGATGGGATCGGTGAGATGATATCTATTGGTTATATCCATGATTTCAGGGATTTTTTCAAGTAATCTGTTGTATGTGTTTTTCTATGTTTTCGGGATCGCGCTGAGCGCAGTTATCTTATGACGTTGTTTATATGCATGGATCGTATATTACGCAATCAAATACTGGTGATGAATACAAGCTGTGAAGTACAGACAGGCTGGATAGAGTGGTGTGAGTTATTCATGAAATGCTACGATATTGTAGCTTGGAGAAGATATTTAAAAGAATGCGAAAAAGATTCCCAGAACTAAAGAAATTAATAGGCAGGGCCATTGGCGCCTTCGCTAGGAGGTACGCGTTGGTGTGGATGGGTTACCTTGTCGAAAATTGCGGCGATGCCGTGTTTCTCCTTGGAATCGGCCCTGGTGTTGGGATCGCGAGACGCAGAACGGTTACGAATGTTGCCAGCGCCGCCACGGCCCGTGGACTCGAACTCGCCGAGATGATGGTGGACGCGCTCGATGTCTGGCTCGTGAGCGCCGGTAATGTTGGCGGCACCGCCTCTACCAGTCGAGTGTCTGTTTACGGGTGTCAGTTGGGGAATGCTCGGCAGGGGAAGGGGTAAAGGTACTGACATGCCCTCGTGATGGGTATGCTGCATGCGTTCCTCTTCGTCCAAGGAGACCGGTTTGAGGTGGCCGGGATGGATGTTCCCGGCGCCGCCTCGCCCTGAGGAGTGCATCACCGTTGCCGGATCTCGGGAACGGGAACGAGACGCATTAATGTTTCCAGCACCGCCACGGCCAGAGGAGTGCTAAACGGGTGAGTTCCGGAATTGAGGAATGGGCCTGGAGAGCGGGGGAATGGCTTACGATGACGGCCGCTTCGGCGTGTTCGCGGACGAGCTTGGCCTGGTAGGTGGACTCTGCATCGTCTTCAGAGATGGGCGGAACGTAGGGATCCCTGGAAGGCGAGCGTATGTTTCCAGCACCACCGCGACCGATAGAAAGGACCTGATCCGGCACTAAGCGTCAGTAAACTGCTTGGGGGATATGGGATCAGGGGAGACGGACTCTGTCGGGATGCACTGCGGGCTCGCGGCCACGGGTGGGCGAAAAGTCGTCTGGACCGTCGCTGGAGCGCGCATCGCGGGACAAGGAAGAACGCCTGATGTTGCCTATCCCGCCTCTTCCGGAAGATTGCTGCAAGTCGAGTGAGCACGGACCAGATGGCGAAGAAGAGGAGACTCACAAAGGCATCGCGTCCCCTCGACACGGAACGACTCTCGGGGTCGGATAGGGTGTCTGCCATTGGATCGGAGGTCAGGGAAGGCGGTGAGAAGAGAAAGGAAGATATAAGATGTGTTTCTTATCTGTTATCGCACGGGGAGTTCTTATCTCGCCCATTAGGCTTATCTTTCCCCGCACAGAGCTTAAATAGGTCAAGCTCGACACTCACCTTGTCCTTTGTCCACCAGCATCGCCGTCACCGAACCGTTATCGCCTCCTTCCGACATCGACAGCGCCCTTGACAGCCGCGCCCCAATCGCAGACATCTTTTGCGGGAAGGTCATTCTCTGCGTGTCTCTGGTTTCTGACTGGATCGCCATGTCCGTCTTGTCGTCTGCGTTCATGGTGGGTTAAATACTCTGAGCTCCTCCCGAGTCGGCTGGAACCTGGGTACAAATGAGGCAAACGTGCGTAATGGGCGCGTGATCTTTCACCCTTTTTTTCCATTACATTTCGAGTCAATCGGAGTACCTCAAGTTCCCCCCGTCAGCCACTCGCTGGCAGCGGTGCCTGATGTCAACCCGTACTCAAACTGCGGCAGAACTAGTATCATCAAGGGTATGATTCCAGCCCGCCATTTCCCCATCCAATGCACTAGAGCCATCACCCCACGAACGTGTGGGGGCCACCTGGTGCGCAATTGAACCATCTCTGCAAGAAATGACATCTTCTCTCGTGATTCTATCAGGGTTTGTGGCTGGTTGCGGGCGCAATGGAGTGACATCGGGTTGGCCGTTCATTTTCAGCAACGTCCCGTGGCATTGTGGCAAGGCCGATTGTCAAAAAAGCACGACATACCGGTGCCTCATTATCTAATGGTCACCCCCTGTCATAGAGGAACGTTTACTCAGTGGCTGCGAGAAGCCTCTTGTCGTAAGCTAATGTCGATGGCCCAGGGGCCCCTCTTACAATGATTCCTGGTGCGGCTATTACGTCGTGTCAGCGCGCCTCGGCGCAACGATGCAGCATCTACTGCGTCCGTGTAGTGGTGCAGTATGCCTTAAATTCAGAGACGGCGCATGTTCGGCGCCGTAGGATCGCCTCGTCTGGCAGATATCAGATGTTCTTGTTTCATATGATCCGTTGATACTAGCCATTAGTCATTCCCGCTCGAATATTGAGTTGTTTATGGTAGCTTCAGTTATTGTGTAGGGAGTTATCTACAAGCCGGTAAGAAACACCCCACCATGGGTCCAGACTCGTCCGACTATACACCGGACATCGTTGAGAACCAGCTAAGCAGCACATGATGTGGCCATCTCAGAACGATGTATGTAGTGAACTCAGGCTACTTCTCTGAGTTGGAGTTCCTAGAGAACATGACGAGTCAGATACGGTGTACCCAGTAGATTTTCGAATAAATTTTAGAGCAGATCAGATAGGAGCGAAAGACGTAGTGATTTGTTGTCAACACGATAGTTTCAGTGTGAACTATGCTTGATTTTTTGTTTCATCGTACGAGAATCGGCAATAAAGCCGTGGGTAACAAAAAAACAAGGCACTCACATCTTCCGCTTCCCTCCTGGAACAGTGGTGACGTTCACGAATCTGAAGAGAGGTCAGGGCCATAATGAAGACAGATCCAGTGTACCTGCCTGCGATTGTAGAGCTCACGCTTCTTGGCACGGCCAGTGGCCGGTTTCTGCTTTTCCTGTTTTTCAACTTTGGGTGTCTGAGACTTGACCTTGCCGGCACGCGCAAGCGATCCGTGAACTAGGTAAAATGAGGAATAAATTGAGTCTGCGCACGTTCGAGAGAAGACATGTTATGCTCACCTTTCCCCATGCTGTAGAAGTCGAAATGAGCGTCTGGTGCGGCTGAGAATCAGATTTCCGTTAGTCGGCAATTCCCGTGGTGTTCACGATGTCGGCCATCGAGGTGGCGGCCAGCCAACATTTGACGGCGTGGGATGTGGTCGTGCCAACCTCCAAGGCTCACATTGGCCCACCGTCATTCGAGTATAAGAACTGCTTGGAGAAAGGGTAATGGTCGGAGATGGTGTTGGTACTCTGTAGAGGTTTGTAGAAGAGTCTCGTTTTTTTTCAGTCGGTTTGCTTGTTATTGAGTATTTTGATTTGATTGTTCCTTTGCTATCGACATCAATGTCTGCTGCAGTATCCGCTCAAAAAACGTCGTGGGCAGACGACGTAGACGAGCTCGCAGAACCCACTAATGACTACATCGACGAGAATGGATTACGGATAACGATCGAGGTCGCCATCAACGATGAGGGCAAAAAAGTCAAAGTGTGCACCATCTCTCTCATTGATGCGTTGCATTTACCCATCGTCTGCATATAGATCACTCGCAAGATCAAACGAACTCTCCAAAAATCAGTCGTCGAACATACGGTCGCTGAGCGCAAAAAATGGGCAAAATTTGGCAAGGAACGGGGCAACAAAACAGGTCCCGATCGTGCCACTACGACTGTCGGCGAGAATGTCGTGCTCAAATTGACTGCCGGAAACAAGGTACACCCTTGATATCTCTCCAATCATAGACGAGCTTTTGTCTGATGCTCGTGCCTATTGCAGTCCGTTGAGGCCGAACCAACTGCTGAACAGAATATCAAGACCGAGCTGGCAAAAGCGGGCGCTGGCAAGGTCCTCTGTCGTTTGTGTAAAGGAGACCATTTTACGGCCAAGTGTCCTTACAAAGATTCCCTTGCGGGCCTCGAGACTGCGGAAATCCCCTCAACAGACGATTTTACTCCCCCAGCCGATGCACCACCTGCTGCTTCATCTGGCGGCAAGTACGTTCCGCCATCGATGCGTGCGGGCGCTCGCGGTCCTGGAGAATCGATGAACCGTCCTGGGGGATCTGGCTCTCGGGAAGATCTCCCCACGCTCCGCGTCACAAATATCTCGGAGGAAACGGAAGAGAACGATCTACGTGAACTCTTTGGTACGTTTGGCCGTGTCGCAAGAGTGTATGTGGGTCGGGATAGGGAGACCGGTGTTGGAAAGGGCTTCGCATTTGTCAGCTTCGATGATAGGGCGATTGCACAACGTGCAATGGAGAAACTGAACGGAAAGGGATACGATAATTTGATTCTCAGTGTGCAATGGTCCCGTAAGTGGCCACTATGTCGTGTTTCCTTGCTCGTATACTGACCATCATGTTGCAGAGCCAAGACCGGATGGGCGATGACCATTTCCTGTAGATGTGCTGTGTACCAGATCTGTACTTTTCCGGCTAATCCCCTACTGGTTCACTCTACTTTGTCTACTGACTGGCATTGACAACGGAAGAGCCAAAATGTGACATGCCCGAGTCTGGTTCATCCGAGTCGTGCTTTGTATTTTTGTATCACTGTCGAGGTCGCAATGACTCATTGACCGGCTCGATGGGGTACTCACTAGCAGGTAGCCATGTCTACGTCTCCAAAGTGAGCTTCTGATCGCTCGGAAATGTGGGGGAAACTGTTCACGTAGACAGAATGTTGCAACTATCTCCAATATCACACATTCAATTGAAGCCAGCATCAAGTTCGAGCCGCGATACTCCGAGTCATGTTCTGAGTCTCAGTTGTACAGGATCCTGACCCAGAAGCTCAGACCCGAAACACATACTACGGCATGATCTCGTCTTCATCGGTTCCTACTCACAAACTCCGTGCAGGGTTCTTATGCGTGGTGTTCAGGTAGGCCTTGGGAGAGATGAAACGGGCCATTCCTTGTCTGCCCTCCTCTCGGATTTCCTTCAAGTTAGTCCGAGGCAACACCGCTTGAAGTTCTTCAAGTTCGCGATGCCCTCATGTGTTGGAACCCGCCAAAAATATATTCTCATCAGACTCTTCGCTTCGATCGCCCATGACATGTGTTTCAAAGTGCCTTCGCTCAGAATACATACTCTTGCGATCGTCTCGCACGAGATATCTATTCTCCAATTACTCCGACGTAAGTTCCGCAGACATCCGATTTCTATGGTGATCACGGGTGCCATTCTTCCTGCGCCGCCCGGACCGCTTGCCTGTGGTCAGGATATATAGGTTATCCTAACGGCAGCAAGCATAGCCCAGGTTGTGTTATTCACGCTCTGAGAATGGCGACTCGATTTCTTGGTCGTAGTGTGCTGGCTCTCGCTGCCTTTGCCAGTTTTGCAACTGCCACACCAGTGGTGACCGTAAGCGGAACTGCGAGCCATGTTATCCCTCCACTCCTTTGTAAGTCATAGAACCTTTCCATTTCAAGTCACTGATATGACTCTCACAGATGGACAGATGTTCGAGGTACGGCTTTCCCGTTCTGATTGATTGTCGATTTGACACCAAATCCAACTTGCCTATGCCATTAGGACATTAATGTGAGTATGACTCCTTCGTTAGCAAGCAGGACATAAAGTGACAGGATCACAGCATGTAGGACTCTGTATGAGCTTTGGGGATGATTTTCTGACCACTTCATAGAGTGGTGATGGTGGAATTTACGCAGAATGTTGGTTTTACTTAAGTCGCGTTGCGGAAGTTGTCGCTGACTACTCTCAGTGCTCCAGAACCGAGCTTTTCAGCAAGTCACGCCGAGTGGGTGGTCAGTGACACACCACTGCCCGCACACACCTGACTACCGCATCCAGATACATCCGCTGCTCTATATGCCTGGAGTCCTATCAACTCGGCCGACATCAATGTGATCGCTGATCCATCACCCGTCTCGTCAGCACTCCCCAATTCTCTCCAAGTAACCATCCCACAAGGGGCGTCTGGACAAGCCGGTTTCGGTAATGCGGGCTATTATGGTTCGTCATCCTGTAGCATGTCAGGAACTCCGTTTTAACTGCATCGTCAGGAATTCGAGTGAATTCAGAGTGGACTTACAGTGCTTCCTTCTACTACAGATTCCCTACGGCTTCTACATTCGACGGAGCCGCCACTGTCTCTTTGCAGAGTCAAACAGGCGAAGTTTATGCCTCAGCTTCAATACCCATCAGTGGATCACAAACGGCATGGAAGCAAGTTGTTGTATTCTTGACGCCGACGTCCTCTCCTATGTCCACAGTGAATAACTTCACGGTCGCGTTCGACGGAACCAGTGCTGCAGGTCAAACAATCAATTTTGCCTTGTTTTCTTTATTCCCTCCTACCTTCAAAAACCGCGAGAATGGCCTGAGAATTGACCTCGCCACTGTGCGTATTCATGTCAATTTTGGTGCGACCAATCTTCCATTGATCGTGATAATTTCATAGACATTGTATGAAATGAAACCTTCGTATTTCCGTTTACCCGGTGGCAACAACTTGGTACGGATCATCAAGCCTGCCCGCCTTCGTCACAACTCTAACAAACTTGACAGGAGGTGAACTCAGTGATCACGAAAGATTTGGTGGATATTAAATGAATCATCCCCAGGGACAAACGTGGGCAACAAGGTGGGTATGGAATGCTACTGTCGGCCCGCTTGTCGATAGACCTGGTTTGTATTCATCGTTGCTTAATTTCCTTTGACTCATTCTGTCCAAATAGGCCGTATGGGAGACTGGGGCTACATTAACACGGAGTGAGTGACCTTTGCTCAACGATCTGCAGTCACCCAAGTTGATCAGATTGTCGTTAGCGGTCTTGGTCTGCTCGAGTATATGTACTTGTGCGAAGATATGGAGATGGAGCCAATCATGGCTGTCTGGGCAGGTCCGCTTTGGTTCGTGACACCTGGAGTATTTTTGAATTGTCGTTACAGGCTACTCCCTTGACGGCGAGAGTCTTCCTGAGAATGACTTGGCTCCATACATTCAAGCTGCCATCGACCAGATCAACTTCGTAATCGGCGACCCAGCTACTAACGAATACGGTGTGTCATATTCCATTGATGGTGGCATGTTCAATTCACATCGATCAAAGCTGCCCTCCGCGCTTCTTTGGGTCATCCCGAGCCCTTCAAACTCACATACATCGAGATTGGTAACGAAGACTTCTTCGCTTCCGATTCGTGAGACTTCCCGCTCATCACTTCGATCCACCGCGCTGACTTGATTGTGAACTATTAGATACATCTACCGCTGGAGAGACTTTGCGGGAACTCTCACGGCAGCATTCCCCCAACTTCGTATGTATTTACTTCACGCGCCAAGGAAAATGGCATGATCATCTCTACAAGGTTTTGTCGCTACCACCTATCCATTCAATCCCATCTTGGATCCCGTTCCAACGCAATATGACAACCATGTCTACTCGACCCCTGGTAGGCTGACCTTCACTGTCCAGACCTGTCTTTCTTATCTTGTGGGCAGACTACTTTGTCGAGAACGCGTTCTACTATGATACTTATGAGGTGAGTAAGAGATGTTTGTTCGTGTTCACAATATTAGTTCCTCACCTTCTGTTTCCATAGCGTAATGGCACATATTACATGCAGGTAGGCCTTCTCCTGTGAACTGCTGTTGAGAGACCGATATCCGTCCAGGGAGAGTACGCTGCAATCTCTACCAACCCGGACGACGTCTTTGGCACTGACGGTCGTTTAATGTACCCCACTGTTCAGAGTAAGATGCCTTGCCATGTTTTTCGCTACCTCATGACGTATTCTCGATCCAGGTGCTGTAGGCGAGGCTGCTTACATGACCGGCTTTGAGAGGAACGCAGACATTGTCTTTGGTGCATCATATGCGCCGCTCTTGATGAACGTTGGCAACTACCAATGGGCAAGTCGAGACCACTTCTTCACTCGCCGCCGCTCACGTCCGTTTCAGACACCCAACCTTGTTGCCTTCGAGTAAGCCCTACATGCAGGTCATAATTTACCCACTGAATTCGTCCAGTGCTTCCACAGTCTACCCTTCCACTAGCTACTATGTTCAGCAGGTACATATAATCTCTGTCCACGCGCTTTTATTACAGCATTCTTGACGCATGTCACACAGCTCTTCAGCACCCACCGAGGTACCGAGTATTTGCCCAGCACGCTTCCCACTTACAATGGAACGCTGTACTGGAGCGTCACCCGCGACACTAACCTCGACACTGTCTACATCAAAGTGTGTATTCGCAACGAGGATTGTAGGACCATCTATTTAAAAAAACACTCATCTAGGTTGTCAACTATGACACTGCACCTGCCCCGGTGACCTTTGTGTTGCCGTTCCAAGTTACCAGTTCCGGGAGTGTCACCGTGATCACTGGTTTCGCAACTGCGAGCAACACCCCCACGACGCCAAACGCTGTCCTGCCAACGACGACCGCCATGACATTTGCCCAAACGTTCAATTATACTGCCCCTGCGTACAGTGTCAGCGCCTTGACAGCCTACCTCGCATGAAGGGGCTAGATGACGAGCCTGATAAAATTTCCCAGTAGTATGTGTAGGATAAAGGTGCTGGCTTGGAAAACTACGACGGACTTTCACCGGATAGTCGCTGTTGCAACATACGTTGAACCTTTCCAAAGACATCTTCGATGCGTTGCAAGTATTCGTCCGAGTTTTGGTCTTGCATGTTGCCAGCGGGGACGTCCAGCGTAAACGAGGGTTGATACAGTGGGAACGCACGATGGTCTGGAATCTCCGATTCTAGAGAGAGCGGCCTGCCAGCCTGAAACCAGGGTGGTGAGATCGACATCGCGATCCGACAAGCCAAGTCTACTTGCCGCGACCGACGTCAGGAAAGCCCAAGCGCGTGCGGCGTTTGGAGAATTGTATCCGCCTTTGAAGGAACGTTTGTAAAATTTAGGGATGGTATCATGGAAGCGAGCGGTAACGATGCGCACGCACCGCCTCCGAGAAGAAGCTTCTTTCCTGACCACCCGTGCACTATTCTATCGATGCACCATCCGAGCGAGCCCTGGCCACCGATCGACCAATTCCAGGTCGCCATAGGGTCGCCGGCGAGTCCATCCACGCCACATTGGACGGCGATAAAATCCGGCTGGAACGTATCCTTGATCCCCTCGACGATTGGCCATACTCGCGCAAACGTCCTACAGGAAGCACCCCTTTGAAGGGGCATGGACAACGTAAACGGGTCGAACGACACGTCCTCTGGGTCTGGCAGAGCAGCAAGAGACGACGAAGGAAAGAAACCAGGAGCGGCATGGTGAATCGAGAGCGTCTAAGTGCAGCCCCCTTCCATGTCAAATCAGCGACATGACATCAACGTTCTCTTACCAAAACCTGAGATACCGCACTTTGACTGGGATTGTGAAACGCATGAGAGACTGCGTCTGAAAAATGGAGGTCCAAGTCGAGGTACAGGATGCGAGACCTCCGTTGTGGCGCTGAAGGCGGGCAAGGCGGGATGCGTCTCAGTGCGAGGATAGCAAGGACACAATCGGCTACGTAGCAGAACCCAGACGCATGCGACTTTTGAGCGTGGTGTCTAGAATAGCGACAGCCTAAAGAGCGTTCACAGAAATGTGGAGACGTAGCTGACCTGCCTCCATCCCAACAAATAGCAACGTCGCAGAGGTTATCCTTGATTACGTCGACGGCCGTCAACGTCGCTCCTGCGATCAGGGGTATATACTCGTGCATTTCTTGGAACGGTGGGCAATCCTACTCGGCTGGCGTGATGATCGCAAGCAACAAGAAAGAAGAGTACGGCACGCACGTCCTCGAGCCCAAACTCGGCGACTTGCGATTGGTCTTCGTAGTCGTTGGAAGGGTTCAAAGCATAATCCAGGTAGTCGCGGGTATGATAAACCAACAGCTCTCTGCTGGTTGCCTTACGAGGACGAAGGAATTTGATACATTTCTGGCCATCGGGGGAAGCCAATGACTGGATGCCGAGTGCGCTGACCAACGAGTGTACCAACAATGAGCGATTTTTATTCGAAGGCAGAAGAGACGACACCTGGAAGGTCATCGTTTCAAAGACAGTCGCGAAGTTGAGTTGTGTGCAACATGATTAGTGCCGTTGGGACGGGAGTCGAGTCCGAGTCCCCATTAGAGTGGTGCTCACCCTGACTAGTCCCTCGGACACGATATAAGTAACCGGAAGAACCCCGCCTGGGTCGTTGTGTTGCATTTGCACTATTTTGTTGGTGCCAGTAGCAGTAAACTCGGGCGCAGAGTCAGTTGCAACTTTCAGCAAATTCCTGGACCCTTTGGCCCGGGCCGCGTTAACTTTGGTCCGGAACTCGGTCCAACTCGTCAGCTGACTTTTTCGTGGGAGAACGCTCACTCTCGAAACTTGGGCTTCAAGTTTACAGTCATCCCCCGGCACTTGCGACACCACCGGCACTTGCGACAATCACATTTTGAAAGACAAATTTTCAACACTTCAAGTGTCACAACACCTTATATATACTGTAATTAGGGTACACTACATTCACTGCTGATAATACTGTCGGAGGACTGTCGGATGTTTCACGATTTGGTGTTTTATACACAAAATTGTCATATGATGAAGCTTGCAAGTTGAAACAAATATGCACAGCTGCGAAAATAAGTACAATACATGGTGCTAGCTATGGACAATATTGGACACAAATGATCTATGATAGGAATGAGGTTACGAGCTGCCAGAACAATGCCGGTGGATGAGGTTTGTATAAGTGTGAAGCGAGTGTCCAATCTCATATCAGCTGTGAGATATACCAAATATGGTAAAGTCTGCATACATGCCGTCTACCTTCAGGGGCAATACCATCCACCAAGCGAGCCTAGTAGCAGCTTGAAATTGCTACCAGCAAGCTCTGCCTGTACTCAGAGATGGTGGGTCGAGTCCCAGGTTGCTTACAGGAGATGACTTTTATAATCACGTTGCTGAGCACGAGAGAACAAGCGCAATTGAAGAAGCTGAACGGGAAGCTCAAAAGAAGAGGCGAAATGAACGACCTGGCTTGATGGACCCATGGAAACAGGCTGAGAAAGAGAGGTTAGAGAGGAATAGAGTTCACACTTTGAACGGAGGAATGCACTCGAGCAAAGGACAAAGGAAAACGATGCTCAGCGGAGTCAACAACAACGGTAAGATATCGCTTAACGACCAATTCCCTTTTTCGGTGCTGTCGCAAGTGTTGGAACGTTCATGATAAAGGCCCATTTTGTTTATTGCTCATCATACATCGATAACATTTGTGATGCGCTATATAATTGGTATTCTGTCCATATTTTACTATTTCTCCCCTGTACTTGTGTCTGATCTAGAAATAAATACACTGTTGCAACTTGTTAGCCACTTGAAGTTTGAGTGTCGCAAGTGCCGGGGGATGACTGTACCGATTGTACAATGACGGAAGAGATAAATTCCAGTGAGTTTTTTTGAGTCTATGTGTTGCTGTTGCTGTCTAGTGACCGAGGTGGTAACCGTGACTCTAGGAGTTTGGCGACTCGTGAAAGACGCAAAGATGAGTCAAAAGCGAACATCCTAGTCGCCACGCTGAACACCATTATTAAATCTCAGGCGACGAATGATGATCATTGTCCGGACAGCGAAATAATACCGTACTAGTCTACAACGGGCCCAGAGTTGGTAAGCAGAATGAACGAACAAAATGCTGGACAGTGGTCATTCAAGTTTCAGCCCCTAGTCCCTTCAATCGCAGCTCCAGATTCCACTCCTACTTCTCCCGTGAACTCGCGTCTTCCTGTGACATAATGCCTCGCAGTGGAGCCGAACAACGGGAAGAGAACTGCGGGTGACATGCTGACGAGAAAAATACACATGGAAAGCACAGGAGACCCGGTCAAGACAGCTAGTCCAGCGATCCGGATGGCAACGAATCCAATGTCGAGTACGCCAAAGAGAATGGCAAACGTCGCGTAACCCATGTGTTTGGCGCGTTCCTGGAATGACGATCGTCATCTAGGATGCCTATTCCTCGTTGAACGAAATGAATAACGACTACCTTGAGCTCCACAGGCGAGAGTCGACTATAGTGGATGTGTATGTTCTCGGCCATGAACAAGAAAGCCAGCGCGAAGAGCGTGAAGAAGTAGTTGCCGTTGATGAGGTGGATGCTGTGTATCAATGTTAACCTGAGTTCAGGTGCGGATCGAACATGGTTTCGTACGTGAAGCAGCTGCGAAACTGCCGCAGAGAGTGAGACATGCTAAAGTGAGAATCGAGCAGAAGGTACGTACTAGGTCTATCGACCAGGTTGTCTGGTCATTCAGAGTCGCTCTGACGTCTTCAAAATCGTTCGATGATCGCATCATGTCGTATAATATCAGTCCGGGTATGTGCCGAGTGATGGTACTGAAGATCTTTGAGATGTATGCTTGCATCCTTGGGGAAGGGTGGGGACTGGTGATACAGTATCATGATGATGAAGAGTGTTTTTAAAGCAGAGGCTGGGCGGTTCAATTTCTCTGGCAGCGTGTCTCATTGTCGAAACCACTCGTGGGTTATACTGTGCTGTGATCGGACGTGGACATGGCATCAGTGGAGAGAAAGATGGTATATACTGGTCCGACACCGCAGAATCATCGGCTACCAAATGCTGGTTTTAAACCATAACGTACTCTAAGCTTGCATGGAAACTGACCTCCGCCTTGCGTAAAGAATTGATTAGCGAAATCTACGATAAGAATTTTAATATCATTGAGACTTTATCGTTATCAGTCAGACCACCTGATTGATCAAACTCCTATGAGCGGGTCACGGTCACGGTGAACAGTCAAATTAAATAACTTGGAGGCATACTCTACAAACAGCGAAAACAAGTACTACTACAGATGGTGACAGCAAGTGGCATTGTACAGGTCCGTCAGAACTACATGGGAAATTGTCCAAACGAATTTGCTAGGGATGAACTTGAAGACACTGAGTGCATCGACTGGCCAGGACCGAAGGGATTTGCTGTAGATGAAGAAGAGGCGGAGTACATCAAGGGATCAGGAGCGAAAGGATTTGCTACGGATGAAGAAGCTGAGTGCATCGACCGGCCAGGGCTGAAAGGATTGGCAGCAGATGAAGAAGCTGAGTGCATCGACTGACCAGGGCCGAAAGGATCAGCGGCAGATGAAGAAGAGGTGGGGTACACAGAGGGACGAGGAATAGAAGGACCCGGATTTGCTGCAGATGAAGAGGCCGAGTATGTTGACAGACCCAGTGGGCTACCAGAGACACCGGTCTGAGACGGAAAACTAGATGTACCGGCGTGACTCTCATACAACTCAATTTCATCTGCAGAGGGAATAAAAATTTTCAAGGGGACCTTCTGAGGAGACCGCGGCATAGATGCTACTGAGATCGCTTTCTCCCTGTTTGAGTGGATCAATGAGCGGCCAAACCATAAGTTGTGTCCTACTACTTACTGTCCCTCTTTGTGTAAGAAATCCATCCACGCACATACTGGCGCCTTTATTGGCGATGTTGGACCTTGTGTCGCTTCAAGAAGCGCATCGTAGATCGTCTTCCACAATGGTGCATATATAGTCCCGTCGAAATCAATCGTTACTCCTTGCTGGTCCTCTTCAACCCACTCAGCCTCACGATGAAGCGCACAAAGAAGCTTATAAAAAAGGTATTAGCACTGGCTACGTGAATATCAAGATAGTGACATACACCAGTTGCAGAGAGTGCATACATGCGCAACAGAGTGGTATTAAGCTTACTATGAAGTCTTCTAATCGGGCTTTGGGTGTGCGTATACCAAAAACTTGTATGGAATTTCTCGAGTTGAGTGTTGCCGAACCAACGAACAACACGTCCCTTTAACAGGGATTTAAACCATAAGTCTCGAAGTGACCATCAAAAAGGTACTTACATCTTGATCGTGTTCATGCATGAAATAGGTGGTAGCGTTTGACGGATCTGTGATTTCAGTGACTTTTGATTGCTTCCATTCTGCAATTTGCTGGGGATTGGTGACTCCCAAACCATCCAAGTCGCTCATGGACAAGATCCTGACTGCGTATGGCCGTACATCCATGGCTATACGACCGCGAAAAGAAGTCATGATTTTTATTAGCTAGTAATAGAAGTTAGTACACAATGCGCACAGAAAGAGAATATGTCATACACGGCCTTCAATCTTTGGATCAATAGGTACAATGGTCTGATTCTTGGAGCACGCTTGATTCCAAGACTCGCGGACCGACTTTTTCCAAATAGACCGGGTAGTCTCCCCGCGAGGAACGACAGGCCAACCAACTGAGACTGCCATTTCATACATCAGTATCCGGCTCGCTTCCTTCAGTAGAAGGCGTGAGTTTTTGTCTAACGAAGCTTTGAAATTACCGGAGGCCAAGGAGCCCGAAGGGGTTGAACCAACGGAAGCTTGGGACAGTGTGCGCTCAAACACACGAAGACGATCCTGAGATGGGAGATGCGTGTTCCCGCGCCTGCTTTGATGGGTTTCCAGTACGTCTTGTTCCCTCCCTGTAATCTGCCAAATGAGTTAGTACATGTGAAACCATCGACATATCGTAACAAGCACTTACTTGGATCAATTCTGCAGCCTCCCTCAATCTTTGCTCGGCGGTTATCTAGGAATTGGGTATCAGCATTGTCAGATTCTGAAGTTCGGCGAGTCTGCTTAGCATGTACCTGTGACTGGGCGTCAGACGCTGGAAGAGGTAGTAGGGTTTCTTGGGTCGGGGGCCCGGGGTAAAACAGGGAACCCTGTTGAGCAGGAACACTGCTGGATGCGAGAACCTGAGACTGGGAGTGCTGGGTACTGGTAGAGGGAGAAAACTCGGCAGGGCCAGTGCCAGATGGTGGCCCTGCATACGGGATCGCTTGGAAGGGCGGAAGAGCCTGAGTGGGGGCTGCTTGGCCGACTGCTTGCACTCGGCCGCGAGAGCGTGTGGATCTCCCACGAGATCTGAGTGGACGCGAAGCCATGTAGTGGTAGGTTGGACGGTTGAGGGCAGTAAGTAGGACGGATATAAATAAGAGTCGTTCTGTTTCTGTTGGATAAGTTCACAAATCATGAAGGGTACGGTGAGAAGTGGATACCTCTACTAGTACCCGTGATGACCCGTCGGCGGTAAATTGAGGAACACCATGGTGGCGAGCGATCATTGAGGGCGATCATTGATCTCAGGACTCAGCATCGTTGAGGGTTTTTTGAGGAGCATTGGGGGACCGATTTAGGGTGTACATCGTTTGGAAGGATTGCATGGTCACAGAACGATCGCCCAGGCAGAGAACTGAAACGAGTTGGCGAGGGCACTGGTGAGGGGATTAGGCTGAAACGTGTCACAGAGGCTGGATCAACTGAGGCGACAAATCATTTCGCACGGCAAAAAATCCATTCGTTACTAACTACATATACACATCATGATGAATGCTAACTAGTACGCCAGTGATAACAAAAGAGTAAACTAGTACTGGTATAGGAATCAAACAAGGGTAATGTTACGCGAGAGCGTGCAATCACTAGACTCTTTACCAACTAACTCTTAGGCGGCGATGTCTCACCCACGCCTTCGAGGTAGGAAACTAGAACTGGATCCGAAGGCGGCGACGTCCGTTAGGAAGAGGGCCTTGATCCGCGATGCTGAGGGTCTTCGACCGTTAGGGAGAAGTCTCACACCGAGTGGAGTCTTAGAAGTACGCTGAATTGCGCAG
>JBBPNX010000068.1:0-47415 GCA_038091155.1 Harrya chromipes
AGACACTGGATTGTACCCTGCCAAGACCCACCCAGACATAAGAGGGGTTGGAATCACAACACAGGCGGTGCTTCTACCATCTTTGGTCAAACCCCATGACAACCACGGTGACCTTGCCCAGGTGATCCAGGTCGCTCTAATTCCTAGTGATGTTATTGAATTTGCTACAGAGCAGCGAACCAGGCCCAAGTCGCATCAGACTTACTCCACGGGCACCCGCTGGGTCCGGAGGTTACCTTCACCATCCTAACTTTCAGTCCTCGATCCCGTCTTCGGGTTGCGAGAGCAAACATGTTGAGTCGCACCGAGTGCAAACCATACACACCAGTGTTGTTCCTCGGCGTCGCACCGCAGTGCATACAGTGCCCCCTACTGAGGGTGTCCATAACTCGACTTTAAGCTCCGAAAGCCCGGTGGTACAGGATCGTTCTGGTCGGTGGATGTCCTTCCGATCCGGGCATGTGGACATTTGCTTTCCGCCTTCCAACAATGATACGAGACCTTCATCACCGGAAGCACCAGCACAAATTCTGGATCAACGCCAACAGGTGTCTCACGTCCACTTCAGCGACGCTAATATCTCGGCCCAGCCAAGCGTCCATGCGAATGATATAGTTTCCGTACGTTCCACGGGAGATTGCGAGATGGTTGGGTACTCCTCTCGACGGCCCCTACGACGCGACGTCCTCGAAGCGGGTGGCTCAAATGACTCTCCTGGCTGTCCAGCAGCGCTGGAAGATGAAATTGAGGTACTACCTTCGCCTCCTGATTACTGCTCACTTGTTGGTAGGTTCTCCAACACCTCACGCGAATTGTTTCTTCCGTTGGGCCCTCATGACAAACCCCGCCGTGTACTGCATAACGACATTTTCACCTATGTTATTACTGCACATGGTATCGTTGACCGAATCAATGGGACGAGTGTGTTGAAATTAGACCGCAATATCCGGTCGCCCTCTTCACCTTTCGAAGAGTTCGTTGATGATGCATGTATACTCTCCCACCAGGAAGAACCTGTTATAATTCTGGGTCATGCGCGAGAACAAGATCAGATCTCTCTTCTGAAATCGGGACGTGGTAAAGTCAACATCTCAGTCTAGTAGTTCTTTTGCGCATTCTGACTGTCGCGTCCAGGTCTCCCAGCATATCACTCTACGCCGTGACTGGAATAAGAGGCCCGGTGTAAGTGCCATCGCATCCTTGATGGATCCTTTGAAATTCGTGAGTGGGGGCTACGATCATCGTGTCCATCTCTGGGATATCGCACCGGACCTTTCTGGTGTATCGGGGGTCGAACTAGCCATAGAACATGGCTCCGCCATCCACTCCCTCCTGCCGATCTTGGACACCAGTCACAAACTCGTCTCCGTCGGGGCGGATCGCGAGGTTCACATTTACGACCTGTCCGCGGAGCGCGTTATGCAGACTCTCAAAGTGTCCTGTACCCCATATCACGCACACAAGATTGACACTCCATCCTGCACCCTTCTCGAGGTACTCTCTTTAGTTCCCAAGTGGCGTCGCTGTTGAACCCATCCCTATCTCAGGTCTCCCATTTGGAAACGCAGTTTGAAGTCCGCGACCGTCGTAAACCTTACCAAGCTGTCCAGAGATTCGGTTATGCTGCGGAAGACAGGCGTGGACGGTATGAGAAAGGTTAGTCTACATGTTTCTTTGGCAGAAAATTCCGACAGACGTGGAATCAGCGGACACGTGGTCTCACTTTGTCGTCTGTGGGGACAAGAATGGTGCAGTTCATGTTTGGGATCTGCGCAACATCTCTAAGGAAGTTACCACTGTCAGTATCGATTTTCCTACGCCGAGTTGACCTGTTTCTCATTTACACACAGCTCCAGTGCCTCATTGATCCTGTGATGCAAGTCGTTCATACCGGCCCTCGCTTGCTAGCGTGTTCTAAACGGAATCAGATTGCGTACATGGATTTTCAATGGACTTAAATAGCGTATCACTATACAATCCTAGCTTAAACCTCTGAAAAGAGCATTATAATGGATGGATGGGTATTATTGCCGTGGGATTGCACAGATGGTCAGTCATACGTACCGAGTGATCATCCAAATCAATACAAGCAGTCGACCGAGATCACACGAGATCGTACACTTTCCCCATGTCGACAGAACGCGCCCGCCGCGACGAAGCGGCCAACCGCGCATACATGCTCCAAGTAATCGAAGGCTCCAAGGCGAGTCTCTTCGTCAAAGATGACCTGGCAGGCAACTGAAGACTGACTGACTGATACAATAGGCTGCAGTCAAGATGTGCACACTCGGCCTTGGCGTCGTCACTCTCGCCCACTACACCTGGCCAACTTTCCGGTGAGCACCACGCGGCTGCCCTGAGACAGCATCGTCGTCGGAGCGTACTCATACACCATCAATGACACCTCGCACCATAAACAGGCGTCAAACCCTCCCGTTCAAAGCATTTCTCGTTACCATATGTGAGTGTCGGCAAAGAAAGTGCATTGACCCTTGTCAATACGATAGGCATTGCAATGCATCCCGTTTGACCCGATCTCTTACCTGAGCTTACTTTGGCAGTCGCAACATCCGGTCTTGTCATCGGCGCAGATAACGCGCTGCTATCTCACGAAGCTGAACTGCGGCAGTCTGAACAAGCGATCCGTAGGCTCGCCGTCATGGAGCTCGCTCGTCAGGGTCTCGTGCCGACGGAGACGGCCATCGCACGTTGGCGAGATGAAAGGGCAAGACAGGAGGCAACATTAGTCAAGACGCGTGCATAAATCGTGCCTATTATACGTGTTACATAGCCTTGACGACGTCAAGACAAGTAAATCTAGATGGAACGAGCGAGATAGAGCACTCTAAACGAAAAGCGTGTCTAGCCGGTATCCATCAGGACGATGCATTTACGGTCCGAGGTACAGTAATTACGATTTGCGTGAGGTGAATGGGAGCGACAATACATTGTTGAGGGTACGTGACTACAAGATGCTTCACTGCCAGTGAGCAGGAGGGGTTGGCAGGGGTTGCCCGTAGGTGTGATATGATTGGGGTGGTCTTTGCGCCGATCCTTGGAAATGTGAGGTGTTGCCAAAAGACGATGATACACTCGGAGGGAGCTGGCCGTGCTGGGGCGTGTCTGGCAAAGGTGGCTTCGGCGTCAATGGCTGATACGCGAGATGAACGGGATGATAGCCTTGAGGTGACTGAGGTAATGTCGATAGCCTCTGGGGAGCATTCCCTTGTATCTGCAAGGGGGGCACAGGGAGGGGAGGGGGACGAGAGTTCATTGTCTCGGATAGAGTCGGATGACCAGGAACAGAGGGTATTCGACGGTACTGAGGAACTGGAGGGGCCGGTGAAAATGATCCGCTGCTTGGCAGACTCGCGCCTACTTGCTGAGGGAAGCTTGAGGATGGTGGGAGGGCTACCGAGTAGCGCCGATCCCGCTGGAATTGTCCAGGTTGAGGTAAAGGTCTAGACCCTGGAATAGATGAGCTCGGGGGTGCGAGAGAAGGTGGGAGCTCAGAAGGCGGAGATGGCGTAGTGGGGGTACGAGCTGCATACATTTGGGGAGGTGCTGAGTGAGCTGGTGTAGGTGGGGGAAGCGGAGTGCCATATTCTACAGACGGCATAGGAAATGGCACAGATTGTTCGTGACCAGCAGACGTCGGTTGATATGAAACGTATTCGGGTATCTGTGAGACACTCAATGAGTGTGACATGCGGTGAGAGGTAGCACTTGGTGGCGGTGGCGGTGGCGGAAGAGGAGCTGGTGTAGTATATCCAGGATGTGCGTGGTGAGGGGAATATCCAGGATGCGGGGGTGGATTAGGAGACGGTGAATGGGAAGGATGTCCCTGAGCGACACTAAATGTTGAAGGTTCGGGTGAATATGATGTTTGCGACATTGATGTGTAGGTGGTTGAGGTGGGAACACTGGATACAGGAATAAAACCAGATGATGATGCAGGCAAGCTATATCTAGGTCCATGGTTCCGAACAGGAGGATGTTGACTGGAGATCGATCCATTTTCATACGTCGGATAGTAGGAACCACCAAAACTAAGGCGAGACTGAGGAGTTGTTGGAGTGATCGCATTGTCGTAGACATAGCTAGAGTCCTCTATCTGCCCTTGCTGCTCGTAGGAGGACTGTGAGCCAGGGAGCGGTAATGGATGAAATCCTGCGGATGTCGATGGCCTCAGTATCTAAGGAATAAGACTACGTATCAGATGGCATGTATGCGAGAAGAGAAAGTCAACTGACTGTGCTATTGTTCCGCGATCGATGATCCACCACGCCGAGTTCTGCAAAACCATTGGTCATTTGATCTATTGAAGATGTCACGTTCCTCTGCTCGTAAGGGGGTGCATACAGTTCTGGACGGGGACCCGAGACACGAAGGGACGACGGCAAGGGATCGAGATGGTTAACTGCGCTAGCTGGCGATGACCGAGTGGTGGGATGCGCGCTTCCATTCGGTGAAGCATTACTGTCCGCTGGAACAAATGAGCCAGGTCCGCCATAGTTTTTGTTCGATACAGTCGGTTTCCGAGAGGCCTTCTTCTCCGGCGGGGGCTCCTGGATGATGGTGGATCAGTGAGATTTCCAGCCGTTTCTCCTGACACGCACATTCGACCAGAACGTTAGCTCGATGTAAACTTCGCCTGCATACTTGTCTTTATTCATGAGAGTAAACCACTCTGACTGGGATCAACACGAGACCAGGATTCACTGTAAGTGACTTACCATCGGTCTCGCCCTTTGTCAAAGCCTCGGTGAGGTCAACGAGCGTCTCCCCAATGAAGTCTGGATCACGCGCGTCATCAGCGTAACATTGAATCCTCATAAAGTCCCCGCCCTTGATTTTTTTAGGACCCTTCCTCTTTGGAGGTAGTGGAGGAGGAGTTTCGCTCCCTGGCGCAGACCGAACAAGACCAGCCTCTACATCCTCAAATATAGTGAACCGGAATTCTTCATCCCACTCCGGGTGCTGACCGCCGCGCTTGATTACTTTAGTTCGCCGCCTCTCTTCGTTCAACGTCACGAGACAATACGGAGCCTGTTTCCCGATATGCCTTTTATTTGGCAAATTTTTCTGTCCGCGCTGTCAGAAAGGAAGCCACCGGGCGTTAAACGACGTTCCATACCGCCTTGAGTACGACAGCTATCAGGGTTCCGATTTCGTGTGGTGCAAAGGACATGAATTGGTACGCTGTAAGATGAGGGAGAAGGGGAAAGATGAAGAAACAAAAGTGCGTCCTGCCTTTCGCGTCAATCGAACCTCATCGACCAGGATACTTGTCCACAAAACAACAGTCAGTGGCTGTGCTAGTGTATTTACCGTAACTCTTTGATAATCCGGACAGCCTTTGTTCCGCAAAGTGACTCGGAGAACCAACCAACAAGTAAACAATGGACAGAGTATCCCTGCATTCACATAATATTTTTCCCGTGTATTGCTCAGCAAGCAGGGAACGTTGCATGCTGATTGGTTGACAGCCAGCCAAAAGTCGAGTGTCGGGTCAACTGCTACTGATCAAGTTTGTTTATAGGCAATGGAACTTGACAAATCTGATTCCCTCTACTGTAGATGACAAACCCGCCGAAGGCTCTACAATCCATCGGGCACTGGTCAGCGTACAGTTGTCACCTATACAGCTCTGAGCAGGCCTGCTAGTCGACGAGTAGAGGCCCGGCCAGAGGTAGGTCAGGCGAGAATGGCATTAGCTGACGTGGATCGCTGCTCTACGTCATCCACACGGCATCTTACGCCAGCCTTGATGGGCCTGTTCTGGATCTTTTCAAGCAACGAGGTGCTCTGACCCGCCCTATAAAGCGTGACCTCGTCAGAGTCTGAGACTGACAAACCCAAGCCCCTTCTTGCACAGCACTACCAGTAACTTCAAGACCTCTTTGATTACCACGATTCGAGGCATGACTATCGACGTGCTTGCTCCACGAGATGTCCAGACGACGCTCAACTACTATCAGCAGACGAAGGACGCGCAACCGCCATACTATCACATCGGAGAACCCCGTAGGCCTGCCGCAGAATAACATGACCACAAAGACCTAACCGTTGTCATCCACGACGCGCGAGGCAAGCAGGATGCGCTTGGGCTTGACGTCACTGGCTTTGAGTGGGTAGCGCACCCCAGCGCAGAAAAGGATTTTGTGGACGAAGAGAGGATCAAGACGGTGTACTACGGCGAGGTGGAGGATATTGAGGAAGCACGCGGGTACGAAGAGGGTGTTTGTATTTGATCATACGGTCAAGAGGACGCCGAATGGACAGATGGCCCAGGTGGGGAGGTTGCATCACATGGTCCTGCGGTGAGTGGCGGTTCGGTTACGCGGGAGTCCTAGACTGCCGGTCGTACTGACGCGATGGTCTCTTTTTGTGGATATAGCACCTTGTTCATGCTGATCAGACATCTGCCGTAGCGGAACACCGTGTCAGGTACCATCTCCCCGACGATGCTGAGAGATTGTTGGATGAGTGATACCAGATCGTCAACGTCTGGAGGTCAGGTTGACGTACGCGCTTCTGTTTCAACATGTACTCACTAGATGCTCGCATAAGAACCCATCGCCAGTGTGGTGGCCTATGCTCCCTTGGTTTGGCCGATTTTCGCTCCATCAATATCGACGCTGATCTGGTCAGACGCGGATGATTCTTCCTCACCGCCAGGGTAGGATGTACAGTGTCAAGTACAATCCCGGGCACAAGTGGTACTACTTGTTCGATCAGACGCCAGACGAGGTGACGCTCATCAAGTGTTTTGACTCGGATATGGACAAGGCGAGTGCAGCGGAGGCACCGCAGAGGCAGTCGATCGAGGTGAGGGCGTTGGTGTTTGATAGGGAGTAAGTGCAGGATCGTTGACGGATAGATGGAGCACGAGCAGCTTCTAGATATTTATGTGAATAACGCATATGAATATGCACCCAGGTTATGAGCAGTGCAGTTCTGTATAAAAGACGCGTCCATGATAAGTTTTCTTCCCCGTATATCGAGGTTCGTTCACCAGCAAGTCTCAATCATCTGCTTCATTCGTGAGCGCAAGAAGCACTGGGAATCTGGTATGTACGTGTCGCCTTTATATAACAAGCGCGCACGAGTATCTACTGTCCTGGTATATAGGGCTCAGTGGTCTCGAACAAGAGGTGGGGCTTTCGCTGAGCAAGATCCAAGATCATCTCACTAAAGTAACTATTGGCCCATGCGAACCATGATCTGGTATAATCGCTCCCGTTGTAAATGTTGATCGACTCGTGGATCAAGCCAAGTCCTGCGGTGTTCTGTACGTGTTCAATTAGATCACGACCAGAAGGATGAAGTGCCGCAAACACTTAAATTGACAATCATGTATAGTGACTCCTGGATTTCGTCGTCGTCGTCACTGCCAAAGATATTAGAAATTTGTGACATCGGCCAAGGGTACCACGCATCAATGTGGGGACCACTGTGCAAAAGAAGGTGAGACTCATTCATCGTTCGTCGTAAACCGGAGTTACTAACCCAATGCCGCTGAAGTTTTGACCGCTGGCATAATACGGGTTCCAGCGGGACATCAACATCTTCTTCGTCTTGAGATAGGTAGAGTCATTCCTGTCGAGGAACCCCAAATAAGGAAGTGAAAGGAGAGACTAAAGGAGGTTTGTATCATTCCATGTAAATCAAGAAACACTTGCTCACCGGAACATTAGCGTCGTCCATCATGTAGACGGAACCAAGCCCTTCGCTGCGAATAAGCCACACATTGTTATGAAAAACCTCTGAAACCCACCATTAGTCTCGTATGCAAAGACATTGTCGATGACCTGAGCAAGAGCGTCCATTAGTATTAGTTGAACCCACAGTGTCGTAACGTACAGCAAGCTCATAGATGGCATCCTTAATGCTCTGACTCCATTTCTTCGCCTCAGCACTGACATTAGGTGCGATATCAGCATCATCCAGTATCATGGCTAAGTTGTTCATTTCGACACTAAGCATGGCATTCGCCGGCGTAAGGAAAGCTGATACATGCGCTCAGTCGGCCTAATGCCAAAAAAAAAAGTAGCTACAGACGTACCATAGATGGACAAGTCATCAGAGGGACGATGACTGGTTCCGACCATACCGGTATAACCTTTGGGTTCGCCATTGCCACCATTATTGACCGGACCAGAGAGGGACCCTGGAAGCCCGGTCCAATTGTAATAAGAGATGAAATTGAAGTCGGCGTCATACGAAGGCTGAGACTGTTCATTTATAACACGGAAAATCTGGTCAATTGCAGATAACCCTGTGTGAAGATGAGCATCGATCCATTCTTGGCAGGACGGGCAGTAAAAAGACTTGCAATTGGTATTCATCATCGACGAGTCTTTTGTTGCTTGATAGTAAGATGCGGATAATTTGATGAAACCACAAAGCGAATCGAGTTCGTACTATATCACCCAAACAATCATTATATCTTCTTCTTTCAGCAACGAAAATAAGACATACCTTGCATTCGAACACCGTTCGGTTATCGATAGGACTGGCACATTTGATCAAATCCTCCTCATGAAGCGTCTGCAGATGTAGCTTACGGATTGACGTCCACACCGTCAGCCCAGGGGTTGTGAGTGAGAGGTAGACCACTCTCCGGAGGAGGCTGGAAGGCACCACAATAAGGGTATTGTGAGATATATCGCGCCTCATTATTGATGACAGCCTTGACAAGGGCAGCAAGCTCCGGGTCTATCGACAAGAGATGACGATAGTGAGCGAACTATACGACTCTCATGAACATTGTGGAAGGGCTTAAGCTCAGGCACCAACCTGGTTTCCAGTGTCTCGAAGCCATTGCGCGCTACATACTTGACGTCAGCGGAGTCTCCAGCTGTAATAGACTGACCATACGAAATGTCACCTGTGATTATAAACGCCAGGTTATCGTCCTGTGCACTGAGTTAACATAAGGCAATACGTTCCAATAGCAGCCTACCTTGTTGAAATATTTGACGGTGGTATCTATGGAATTAACATTCAACTTCAAGGAAAGACCTGATTGTTTCTTGTCGAGTCGGCACTTACCGAGGGTGTTTGGGAACGTGTTTTCAAACAGGCGTGCAATCTCAGGATCTTTTAAACGCGCAGTCATGTCCAAAATGACTTTCTATGGAATGTGTATGTAAGATGAGTCCACTCGGGAGAGAGAAATTGGCACCACCCACCTCGACAGACGTGCTGTTGAATGTACGACACGGAGGATCAGGCCGCATGTAGGGCAAACCTAACGGACCCAAAGAAGGGTTACCGTGGGGGCTCTGGAGGTTCGGCATTCAAGTTGGATATGATGTCATAAACATGGAGTCGCACCAGTGAATACGTAGAATAGTCTGGGCAACCTGCCCCATGATTAAGAGCAGCGATTATAGGCATGGTGAGGGCGAGCGTATTGCTAGTGAGTCCGGACCTCGTATCGTTCGCAAAGCTCCACATGCGTCGCAGAAGAGTGTAGGGCGAACAGCTCCATGGCAATTCTGAGCAGGTCCTTTTTATGAGGTCGGCCAGCATCGATGGGTGAGAAGACCGGGGTAACCAAATTGCCAAATGAATTGTGGACCCTAGTAAATTGTTGTTTATACCATCACGGCGTCGCAAACCGTTTGGGTCAATCAGTAAGGGAAAATTTTACGAAAATTGATGCCAAGCGAGGGTGCCAGTGTGAATAGAGATACAGGATACGCTATACGTTAGGTAGACAAAAAGTGGGCTAGTAGGGAGCGACAAGAAACAATGTAGAAACGCTAATGTGGCACCTAGCAATATAACTCAGTCGACGGAAGCTTTCAAAGCCGCTGGGCCTGTCGACCGTCCCAACGTTAAAGGTGTATATTCGTCTTGACGTTCCCGAGCCCTGCGGAGCTCAAATCCCGCTTCGTTCTTTCCGTCTCCTCCGCCAGGTTCTGATGGCGAGTCTGCACTTGTCTCGCCTTCAACCACGTTGTCCTTGAGCTTTTCATCGTCCGCATCCAGCATGCTCACAGGCCCACCAGTTTTCACACTGGTGCCCGCCCATGTGTTCTTGCTCGTCATAGCCAAGCCCGGACCACTCCCGAGAACCTTGGCACTCCACCCGCTGACTTCACTATCCCAGCTTCCTCTCCTCGAGCTTCTGGGTCTGAGGGCGCGGAGACTGGCATCCACATCCCGCTCCCCATCGACATCTAAGCGATCATCATCCGCAAGAAGGAACTGGCTGGTATTCTCCCCCTCTGGATCCCCCAGAACGCTACCTCCAAGGTGGGAGATGGAGTCGCCGCCTCCAAGTAGGCCAGACATGGTTGCGGACCCCAACGAACCGATTGTCAGGCGTGCTCCGGGTATCGCATATGCCGAGGAAGCAAGTGTGAGCATCGAGGCGTTGTCAAGGGGTGGCGAAGAGGGGCGTGGATTATTTCGAGGGTGATGTGCCGTGTGGAGCGGTGCCTGAAGCCCATGAATGTTGTGTCCCGATAGCCCAGAGTTTGATGAACCATGATTCGCGTGCGTCATCGAGGTCGGAGGATGTGATATAGACTGGGGTGAAGGTGGGAGGGCAGAAAACGTGACAGATGCACCACTACCTACTAAGCCACCATTGGTGCCGGTGGAGGATGTACGAGCATGAATCGCATGGCGTGGCGAGATCTGCGATACAGGGGTCACAGGGACCTGAGCAATGTGTGCGACACCTGCAGGCGGCAAATCAATGCTGAGGAGAGTAGTGGGTTTGGTGCTGGCCGCAATGCTGCGGAAAGTGCGTGGATGTGAGATATAGGATGAAGAAGAATAGGAAAGCGAAGGTGACGGGGGGGAGCTAGGAGGCAGAGGACGTAATGACGCATCCTCATCAGCCTCGAGGGCACTTGCAGGAGACCACATCGAATCGCGAGCCAGGGATGAACGGCGGGTGGAAACATCCATGTTATCGTCATCACCAGAATGTAGTGATTGATTATGCTCGGTATCCACATCATTGAGAGAAATGGTACGCCGCTGCGACACAGAAGACGGGACACCCCTCTTGTGATAGTGGACGGTACCCTGCCGTTGCGATGGGGTAACCTGCGGCAAGGGAGAGGACACGGTTCGGCCATTGGGCCGTGCACTGGCAGCGGACGTGATTGTGACACCAAGACGACTCTTGGTGTTTGGGACGGCCGCTTGACCAACGTTCAGGCTATTTCCATCAGGTATCCTCCTTGCCCTACCTGACCCGCCGAGTTTGCGCTGGAACCAGTCGATGATAGGTTTGCTAGAGCGGCGGGGTACTTTCTTGGTATACACTGACACTGGAGTTTGCTGCGATGGGAGTGGAGCTTTGGGAGCAACAAACTGCGCGCGCTGTTGCTTTGGTTGCGAGCTGTCAGTATTCTTGGGTTGAGGCTTTTGTGAGTAGGGATCGCGAGACCTCGCAGGGGCCGTTGAGGTGGTTGCAGTTGCTGAAGGCATGCGCGACTAAATCTGCGGTCTGGAGGGATATTATACCCCGGGGCAGTAGTTGGAAGATGGAGAAAAGGAAGGTGTTGTCGAACAATTGCTTTGCCATGTAAATTAGGCAGTGTCGGGGCTCTGTCTCGGATGCAGTAGCGCTCGTGCACATTGACAAGATTCGCATTTCCACTACACAGTACAGGGATTTCTACATTCTACACGATATTCACCATTCCGTCTTCTTGCTCGTCTTCGCCAGGGCAATCGGAATCTTGTTTCCTTTGTACCCAAATCCGTCCAGCCACGGCCAGACTGCGGACCTGCGCTGCTCAAACGCGGTGATGGCATCTTCTTTCTGCAGGGTCAGCGCAATGTCGTCTAGACCATTCAACAAACAGTGGCGCCGGAAAGGATCCACGATAAAGGAGACCGCTGGCTTTCCATTGGCTCGTCTTACTTCCTGCTTCTCGAGGTCCACCTCAAACTCCACACCTGTCTCTGCGTCCGCGGCAAGGTCTTTGCAATCCGTCTGAGAAAGCGACACAGGGAGCATGCCGTTCTGCATAGCATTGTTCCGGAAAATCTCGCCGAAACTTGGGGCAATGACACAACGAATTCCGAAGTCGTTCCTGCGATTCACAATTGTCAGTCCCGAGAACGAGATGGTCAGACTCGGACAGGAAAACCTACAGGCTCCATGCAGCATGCTCTCGGGAGCTGCCGCAGCCAAAGTTGGGCTCGCTGACGACGAGGATACTGGCCTGATCATATGGAGCCTGATTCAAGACAAAGTCTGTCTTCTCCCCTGTCTTAGGATTGAAGCGAAGAGCGTAGAACAACGCGTTAGACAGGCCAGTACGTTTCAATGTCTTGAGGAATTGCTTGGGAATGATCATGTCTGTGTCAACGTTGGCCATGTGCAAAGGTGCGGCGACTCCTTTAAGAATGACAAACTTCAGAACCCCAGAACCTGAGGACGTGGGGAGGGATGTCTCAGATCCATGAGTGAGGGGCTGCGGCTCGGGAGGAGGGAGGACGGAGTCAGTCAAGAACTCGTGTGGACTCGACTGCTTCAGCTTCGTTGCTTCAGTGATGTTGGTCTCGGCTTTTGACCCCAGCACCTTCCGAACGTCAGTGAGCTTGCCTGAAAGGGCTGCAGCTGTAGCCATTGCAGGGCTGACGAGATGGGTCCGCCCTCCAGCGCCTTGGCGACCTTCGAAGTTGCGATTACTGGTGCTGGCACAGCGCTCGCCAGGAGCCAGCTGATCTGGGTTCATGCCCAAGCACATGGAGCATCCAGCCTCTCGCCAGTCAAAACCAGCTCGTTTGAAGATGGTATCTAGTCCCTCGGCTTCTGCATGTTGCTTCACCAGTCCCGAACCAGGAACAACCATAGCTTGGACGTTCGGAGCCACCTTGGCGTCGGGGCCTGCAGCCAAAACGACACGAGCAGCAGAACGAAGATCTTCGATACGACTGTTGGTGCAGGAACCAATGAAGACTTTATCTAGCAAAACCCCTTCTATGGGGGTATTGGGTTGCAAACCCATGTAAGCTAAGGCTCGCTTTGCGCCAGCCCGCTTAGCAGGGTCTGTCATCTGTGCAGGATCTGGGACAGAACCAGTGATGGGAACAACATCTTGGGGAGACGTTCCCCACGTCACAGTGGGTGGTATGTGGGCTGCATTGACCTTTAACTCGATATCAAATTTTGCGTCGTCATCGCTCTTCAAGGCACGCCAATAGGCCACAGCGCGTTCCCATGCTTCGCCCTTTGGGGCCAGGGGGCGATTGCGGAGGTATTCGAATGTAACTTCATCTGGTGCAACCATACCAGCTCGGGCACCGGCTTCGATGCTCATGTTGCAGGCGCTCATACGAGCCTCCATGCTGAAGTTGCGGAAGACAGAACCAGCGTATTCGATGACATGTCCCGTGCCTCCAGCTGTTCCGATGAGTCCGATGATGTGCAAGATAACGTCCTTCGAGGTCACGCCTTCAGCAAGTTCACCGTCCACGGTGATGCGCATGTTCTTGCCCTTTTGTTGCAGTAAGGTTTGAGTAGCAAGGACGTGCTCGACCTCGGATGTCCCGATACCGAACGCCAAGGAGCCAAAAGCGCCATGAGCTATGTAAAGGAAATGTGAGTAACTGCGGGGATCTAATATTACGGACGTACTGGACGTGTGTGAATCACCGCAGACACATGTTGTGCCCGGAAGCTGTAAGAGATTATATCATATACCGATTATCAAATGTACGGGTGGAGATCTTACCGTGAAGCCTTGTTCGGGTCCGATGACATGCACGATGCCTGTGGTTCGGTTGGTGATAAAGCTGGCAAAAGAACAAAACACCATACCCTGACGCCGGTCCGCCAGACCAAAGTAAGTGAGACCGAATTCTTTGACATTTTCTTCGACGGCCAGACATTGGGCACGGGAATCAGGTTCTGCTACAAACGTATCGACAGATTTGTAATTCTTGCGGGAGATCGTTCTTATATCGGGTGAGGATTCCGACATGGTCCGCACAAGCGGAAAATCACTCACGGAATGTTATGATCGACAGTAGCCAGGGTGCAATCTGGCCGACGGACGCTCCGCCCGGCTGTTCGCCTATCCCCACAATGAATAAATTGACTGGCATGGGCAAATGGGGACGTACAATCCCTCGAACGCTTGAGGGCTCGTGACCTCATGAACAAGATGACTGCGAACCGAGCTCGTAACTGGATTCACTTGCCAAACCGATGTGCATACCGATCAATGTAGATAAGGGCTAATCCATTTTCCATAGCATCACTAAGGGGGGATGAGTTCGATATCAATATGCATGTCTGTCACTCACACGACATGATCATCCCAAATTTTATCGTACAAAGTGCGAGGGCCAGTAACGGGTGCAGGCATGATGGTAGTAATTGGTAGCGATGTGGAGGCAAGAGAACGTTGGGCTGTCCACAACTCGGTCAAGTGCTATTTAATACGATCTCGGCCGATCCTCGCAACTCGAACTCGGCCGACAATTATATAAGCAGATGAAAATGCTCTCGACGGGTTCTGATTGTGAAGGAGCGGACGAAAACCCAATTGGATGACTGTCGTTGTCCGATTAAAAAGATATCGACCTAATAGCATCACGGTAGACACAGAAAGGTGATGGTTAGTTGTCGAGATTGTAGACCAATCAAGCTCAAGGATCGACAGTGGGTCGGAAAATGCCGTGATAAAACTGCATAGTTTTTCAGCCACACCTGCTCCAAGACGTCAGCGTGGACGACAAGCGTGCAAGCCCAGATCGAGTCTTGAAACGACGTTATGGCCAAATCCAAAAAGTGTGTACCTCTTACATTGCGTGCAACCCACACTAACGCAATGTAGCCACACCAATCACAACCAGAGCCGCAAGGCCCACCGGAATGGTATCAAGCGGCCAAAGTCCAACCGGACGCACTCGATGAAGGGGGTGAGCACTCGTGCTTGTGTCCGTGTGTCCTCAGTCTTAACGCCTTCTCTCTATAGGTTGATCCAAAGGTGCGTTAACTCCGTCCGTCCGATACCTGCATACGATCCTGATCTCGTCATGTAGTTCCGCAAGAACGCTCTGTATGCACTTGTTGGATCTGTACGTTCAATCTTTCCCTCTCCATAGCCTTTATCTCATACTTTGTTAGCGAAAAGCACGCGCAGAGCAGAAAGCAAGTTCCTCATGATCTAGGCGGTTCCCTTCCCCCCTTGCCTCAGCGCCGCGATGACCCAGGAATCGCAGGCGTGTAGATCGCACTCGACACATGTATTACATATCGTAACTATGCGCTATGACTTGGGTCATGAAAAGAACACAGCATTCCACAGCACTTGCATTATGGTTGGGATTCCGGCGTAAGCGAATGACCCCCTAGCTTCTCCCTCCGACTCGCCTGTAAATTCCTTGCATTGCGTTCAAGTGCGGCTTGCAATCTCGCAGCCTAAAAATTGAAAAGGGACAGCATGAATCTCAGTGGTGAGGAAAACATCCGTGAAACGTACTGCTGCATCCTCAGGACGAAGCGCTCCCTTGGCCATGTTATGTTTTCCATATTTGAGTTTCTTGACACGTGTGGTTTGCATCTTCTTTCCCGGCGCGCTTTCCTCGAGTAGAGCCTCGCACTCTTCCTGGGTAGCAACATAACCTTGGAGTAGCGAAAAGAACTTGTGACGGAGGACAGCCTTGATCCTCTCGAACGCGTGCGCACTATACCACCCATCTCGCTCCTGATTCAGAGAGTGAGTCAAATGGGAACAAGGCAGAAGAATTATTGATGCCCACATCGCAGTTTTCGCGCAATTCCTCCTCATTTTTGATCATGTCTTTCAGCATGAGGTCGTGTATGTCGCAGAGCTGGAAGGCCGCTGTTTCCTTGGTGAGTGTGATGCCATCGAATATATGCGACTTTCTGAAATGAAAAGGATATCATGTATTGCATAAAAAAAGAAAACTGATGATTACCGTCGCTCGGCATCCATTGCCTCTTCTTGCTCCACAGACCTGCTGATATACGTGGCCGCTGCTCTCCCTTCTTGCCTCCGAGAGACGATGGAGACCCTTGACATTGGATGGTTTGCATTACGGAAATATATACGTTGATAGCTGTCCGATTTGTGAGGCAGATCGGCCGTGTTAGTCCGCGATCTATGCTTACAATCGAGCCTCCGGATTCTTTCTTGGGTCATATTTAAGGCGGACAAGAGTATCCCGCCAGGGTCCATCCTGGAATGTATAGCAGACGAGAGGGAGTAAAACTTTGGAACTGCGAGATGTCAGACGATGTGACAGATAAAGCGAACAAAGAAGCCTTCACTTGTGTATCTCTCTAACCTCTGCAGGATTAAATTGATTGTACAGGGCAGCGCGTGTCCAAACAGGTCTCTCTTGCACCAACTATCAGACGTGTTAGTCGTCAGAAGAATGCGATGGGTTCGCACAACCTGCGTGACGCGTTGTAGGAGTTCCGGTTTTACTTGATTTCGGGCTTGTTGCACGGCGGTGATTGGATTTTCCGGGATCTACGAAGTTTCAGATGGAAGAAAAATCATCCAAGAAACAGTTACGAACATTAGCATCCCCAAAGGTGATCGTTGCAGGGCCATACCCCTTCCAGCGGCCTTTATTAATCAGCCGCTTACGTTCCTCGCCAGTTTCCTCGTTGACGACAGTAGTGACCATTGACGCAGGGTTCGGCTTGAAACTACTCCTTGTCAGACTCATACAGTAGACACAAAATCAAGCAGCTTACTTGTAGTTTTGGGGAATGCCCTGACGACTGAATATTGGCGGTGGGAAAAGCCTCAGATTACTCTGTGTAACTGATGGTCCAGCATGCTTCGCAAGACCGGGATTAATGTTAGGATCGCTCCCTGCTGAAGAGAGGAGATAGTCTTCCTTCTCTTCAGGGATGGTGTACTGACGGATAGCATCGACTATCAACCAGTAGTTTGACATCAACGAAGTGTCCCATCATGGTATCTCAGCTTACCATCCATTCTGTCCATTGCTAGCCTTAACTGCGCGATGGGGTCCGACATCTCGGGCTGAAACTGATAGTCCGCCATAGCTACCTTCGCTATTAATGTGTTTCACGACAGTCGCACTAACCAGACTCACTGCGGAAGCGTGCAGTTTTCAAAATGACGCCTGCTGGCTCTGCAATGTATTCTCCAATTACACCATCATCGTCGACCCGCCGACGCTTCCTCTTTGTGACCTTGAAGAGGATGTTACTTGTGCTGACGACATCTCCTGGTATTGGGTGCGCATAAGGGTTACCGTAGCGGAGGTTTAGCTCCAACAAAGCTTCGTTCCTCGCGGCGGTGCGCTTGAATGCGCTCTCAAGCTTGGATGTCCCGCCCAAGTTGCGAACTGCCAAAGGAACAGAAGATTGCTGCACGTAACCTGGATATTCGACTGAGTAAACATGGGTAGCAGGCAGAGGGTGCTCTGGCGCCTCGGTGGGTGCGGATGATGATTGCTCGCCGTCCATGGCGTCACGGTAGTAGACTGAACCCTATTAGGTCACAGGTAACTGAGTGGAATTTTTAAACCACTGTGGACAAGTGCTTAATCGTAAGGAAAGGAGATATTCAACCCCGGCCAATTCCCAACAAGTAGCCTCGTTAGCCAGAGACAGCTAATCACCACCCGCCTTCTTCTGCAAGTTCTTCCATGCACTCAAGAGTTCCTGCAAGCAAAGGGTTACAACTTGCAACATCGCCCACCATGTCCTTTCAACTTACTTGGTCCGCCAGATCAATGCCGGCTTTCTCGAGTTCCTCCTTAAGTTTCTTACCTGCCTGGCGAAATTCTGCATTGGACAAGAGCTGGAACAACTGCATTGTTGTCGGGCCACTGGTAGGGTCAACACCTGCATAACCTAAGTAACACGGTAGGAAGACGACACCAAGTATCGTACCTTTCTCATGCATGAGTCGCTGGATGTCTTCCAGCGCTTTCACAGCTTCCGGACTACTCAACAGTTTTCGCATAGCGGGAAGGTTTGCCACCTCTTCAAAGCTGCCGAGGCTTGCACCGAACTCTGACGGTTGTTTTATTCGTGCATGTACGCGAGGTGTCAATGAAATAAAGCGTTGGCATCGAAATGCGAGGTGTGATGTTGGCCGCGCTGGCCGTCGCGCGAGTAGCGTAAGGTGTCTGATCTTGTTCATTGGTGAGCCGGGGGAGCGCGGGGAACGAAGCGCCGCGGTGGTTCCACGCCACCGACGCGTATCTTCTACCATCATGGATTACGATTATTTCTCAATAGACGCGATCCTCGCTGAAAACCAGGTAAGAGTCTTGTCGAACGGGTCGCATGCAGCTGCTGTATATACGATCTCGTAGAAAATACAATGCACCTTCAAGATCGATGTACCCGGTATGGGACATCTTGGCGGAAGTTCTGATAAGGATGTATGCTCTTGTCGACCATCCAAGTACCCTCATGCTCAGCGAGAAACCTCAACAGATCAAGGCTTTGACAAAGATCCCACTTCCGATGTGGCTGGCATACATACTTTTATATTCGTGAGGTTTTGTCCTTATGCGTCTATTACTCAGTTGCCGGATGACCTTGACAGGGATTGGGTCGATGTAGCCACACCCATCGCTTTTGGTACTCGAGTTAGGAATGCACTCAGAGCTGAGCCTAGGAGTGTCAAGCTCTCTTCACTCGTCGGAGCTGGTGGGTTATGGTATGGTTTTGGGAAGATGATCATGGAGATGTGAACAATCACTTGGAGACATCATAAGTGTGCTTATTTCAATTCCCAGATTATCAGAAGAACAGGCCCTTGAATTGCAGGCAGTGCTAGCACAGGTATGTAGCCCTCGTGTGGGGTATCCCTTGGCTCAGACGTGTCCAACAGACTTTCCGCGGGCGTCTCACAGAGGCGATTGACCAAGCGCAACACTTTGCAACACTGGGTCCAGCGGGAGGTGGAGGGACTAGCAGTGACGCGACGCAATCATTCAGAGAAGGCCTAGACGTGACAGAAAGGGAACGTGAGGTCAAACTTTTGATCCACACCACAGACCACTGATGTATTTACAGTTTTCTTATTGGCACAAGAAAGCGTCAGACGGACAAAGCGGTGGTATGAAGGTGGCGAAAAAGCACGCCGGTGAATGACCTGTACTTTTGAAATGCAGCGCGGATTTTAGATCTGGTCCTTATTGGTCCTTTTTCTGAGCGACTACATCCGGGTCGGCTGGTAGCCTTCTCAGCTCTTGCACAAACCTGCCACAACCTAAGCACCAACATTACGAAGAGGGACCATAGACTTACCATTTCACACTTGCCCACAGGGCAATCTCGATCGCCATCAGGATAAAGAAGTGGACATTGCCATTCGTAATGTAGGCCGACCAGGCAAAGACGAAAAAGAGAAGAGCGAAGGCACAGTCGACTACCAGTAAAAATGGGGGGTGTAAAGAAGATCCTGGTTTCAGAATGAAGGAAAAAAACCCTGATACGTCGACGTCGGGTTCAGATGGCATGTTATGGGCAAGAGGTTGTGCACAATAATGACAGCCATATAAATCGGAGTTTCAAACGACAGGGAAGAACGTCTTCAACATCATTCTAGCCCAGTGTCAACGTTCTCATCCACCGTGACGCAGCCCACCAGTGAATACAATAGGTTTGTGGATGTGATGCGGGGAATCCAACCAATCGTTCCAGCACGCTTCCCGATCGACATTATCGCCGCTCGTTTACGTCCATGCGGGAGTAGCTCGCCCAACTTGGACGCGTTGCCTCACTTGACCTCACACCTCTACCAGCTAAGCTGAAGTCGGTTTTACTGCGTAGGGCAGACGGGGTTCTGGGAAAGTCCCTTTTGCTTCGAAGTTCTCCACGCGCAGATGTGTGCACCGTCACTAAGGAAGGTCAAAGATCTGGCAGGTCTGCATTAGCTCTCAGTCGACACGCTCAGCGCACACAAGACAACATTCGACGCATCGCTTGTAACAGGTGGTCAGGCAACATCTCGTCTGCATATAGCCATTTTCCGTACCTCGCATTCATCTCTCCAGTACCGAATACTGCCAGTGGTTTCCATGGGCGCTCTCCGTCCTTTCCAGCGCGTCGTAACATCAGGCCTTGGTGTTCAAGTGGTCTCGCGCCTGACGGTATACAGAAAGGCAACGTTCTGCACAGTGATTTTTGGCAGTATCTTGATGCTTTCGAGAACATCAGCGCTCACAGGCGTAGGCGTTCCCGACCGCGGTGAGACGGGATCGATGTATCGGCGTGGGGATCAGACGTTGGGGGGGGAAAGTCACGGACACTCAAGGCTCACCGTTACCCTTCATTGAGACCGCCCTCGGCGGGTCTACATCGTATGACAGCCATGTTCCATCCAGTGATATTTAACTCGACCTTACTACCTTTTTTTCTAGGTGTCTGGATTGTCGAATGATTGACTCGCACTTGATGTTAGCTTTCACTCCTTGAACTGGCGCATTGCTGATACTTCGTATGACGCCACGAGACACCTACCTTTGCAAAATTTCGGTGTTAGCACCAATTTCCGAGTTTGGAGCGGTGAGGCTAGTATTGGCTGTTGCTTTCAAAGGCTTTGTGCGAAGGGCGATCATTGTACGCTTACAATCTAGGTTTGATGTTAACCGATGTGCTATAAAGCAATTTTTGCTGTGTGGCTTGGAGTAGGAGTCCGACACAAAGCAAGTCCGGACAAAACAGCAACAATGAAACTGGCGAGTCGTTCCACCTCCCGTAAGTGTTGCTAACCGGAAAGATATTTAAAGCTGAGTGGACGCGTAGACTTGACCGTTTTCCCTCGTTTTCCCTCACTACAGAATGACTCCAACATTGCCCGACAGTGCAGAGCTTCGCAAGCTTAGTCGTTCTCAAACGCGATTTCCTGTCAGGGTAAGATTCTAACACAAGTCGACGCTTCATGCTGATATTGACGACGATCTTTCGCAGCGAGACTCTGACCATGCTGTCGGCAAGATTGATGAAGTCATCCGCCGACTTTAGATAGGTCCCACAAAGTCGTGCCAGCGCCCGAGTGCGTATCCTCGCACACTCCTTACGCATGTGTTGTACTCACAGACCGGGACGTCAGAGATGTTCAACACCCTTCTACCCCATCGCCACCTCCGGAAAGAAATCCCTCACCTCACCCTCACACGTATCAAAATTCCCCGAAGACCGTACCAATGAAAAGGGTACGTGGTGTTGGACATCTTGATATGCAGCGCGCGCACCTGTGAGGTGGCGTGACTATTGGTACCTTTTGTGATTGGTGCTTGGAAACGCTTCATAGTTTGGACTTTGAGCTTCGCACTCTTTGTTTTTGCTTCTCAGCTGTTGAACCGACACAACGGCTGAGACTCGTCTTGTATCAGCTCGTATCACGTATACCTTGTTCTCGCAGCCTGCGTCATCGTTTAGCAATTTCCTCTCATCACATACTATCCTCTTCTAGGGAAAGGGAAAGAAACAGCGACTTCACCTTTATTATCAACCACAGAAACTCATTTTGCCAAAGGTGAACCATTTCTTCGTCGTGCCTAAGCTGTGACTCACCCTTTTTTTGTGTCGGTTAGAAAGGAAAGGCCCGAGCCGTTTCCTCCCACTCTTCAGACTCGGTTTCACTTGTCTATCCCCCAAGTAAATGATCCTCTCGCATGCGTCCAATTTACGACTCACCTGTTTTGCTCTGCCATTCAGATGAGTCAGACGCCGGGCCGTCTAACGTGGACCGGCAAACTAAACCCACCTTTGGACAATCAAATTTTCTCAGTTGGTACTCTCAGTTGGTCCACCCCCCGAACCACGAAAGCGCCAGTGTCGGCAATGATCACATTCCCCCGGGGAATGTGATAACGAATCACCAACTTTACGACTTCATCCACAAGGCCATGAGAATGGCAGACGTGAACCGAATGTTGGAGAAGGAGGCCGATAGTATAGAGCTCCTCCTCGATAACGCCCAGCAGCAGCAGACCAAACTGATACCACTGCAATGCGAACTGTCGTCGATGAGGGAACACCCCGCCGTGGTCTACATGGAGGAACTTAAAGACCACCCGGAATTGTGGGACGGGACTGCAAATATGCCCAAGAAAGCCCGCAAGGCCCGGATGAAGTTCCTGAAAGCAAGACGGTGAGAAAAAGGTATCGAGCGATGGGAGGCAGATCGGGCCGACTGCGAGCGGGTTGGAATGGAGGACCCGAGGCTGGAGTACTATATGTACGTGCGTGCCGGCTAGGGAGTGATCACCATGCTGATGCTCATTTTCTTTTTTTTCTTTCGGTAGATCGGATGAGGAGCTTCCATCCAGTCTACCCTTCCGGCATTGCCTGTAGCCAGTGGGAGTGGTACCAGAACGACGAGGGCGACAGGGGCTGGTGTTGCTTCGCAAGTGAACACACATGTCGAGTTTGAAGAGATCCAGCAAAGGGCGCCAGCGAATGGCTGTTGCAAAAGTGAAAGGATAAGAGCCAATGCAAGGAGGGCGGCGGATGTAAGGGTGGATGCGCGAATGACGAAGATACCCAAGCAGGTAAAAGGGCCAAGGGGCGCGGTAAGAGGAGGGTGGTGGACGCAGACCTCAATGCTGATGAGGCTAATGGTGAAGCAAGACGTCCAAAGAAACGACTCCGCGGGTGAATTGCTGATCTTCCCCCAACTCCAAATTGGACATTGTCTTGTCCCCTCGGGGCGAAGTCTCCCTTCCCATGAATCCACGACTCATTTCATATCCTGGATGTAAACTGGATCGATATCGAGATATCATTTAGCAAGCACCTTCGAGCATATCCCCATTTACGTTTTACGCATAATATGTCAATGCTTGTAGTGGATATGTAGTACAAACACTAATCAACAACAGCGACATCTCCAGCTTTCTCCTCTACTAAGTTTTCTCCGATACGATGTAACACAAGAGTTGACATTATTGCCGGATCCGACTCTGTCTGACCATGTGCTGCAAGGCGGGACTGAGACAAGCTACGGAATGAACCAATAAACCCACTGACACTGAAATGTACCCGAAAGCTCGAAATACTTTTCAGCGAAAAAAAGCACGGACTCTGGTCGAGGGACATCCTCAGAACCGTCGTGTACCTCGAAAGTAGTCCTGGGCGGCGTCCGAAGCACGGGGAGCTTGAGGCGATCCAGCTGAGTATCAAAAACTACAAGACGAGCAGGTGACGAGCTGCGTCTGTAGGTCCAGCCTCTAGGAGCGCGAGAGATGACGTACTCGGAAGACTGCGACGACAAAAACTCGATGGTTGAAAGTGCGTGAGTGATCAGCAAGAGATAGGAAGATAATGCATGTCTTGTGTCGGCATCTTTGAATGGGCAGAGGTTCGGTGGGCGGTAAGCGCGTCACTCACTCTTCTTGCTGGGTCAAAAAATACGCGGAAGGTTCGTGTAGCACAAGCATAGTGGGCGCGCGATCGAGCGTCACTTTCGGAGCGACCGGGATAGAGGAGGAGGAAAGGTCGTGTGTGCGGAGCATGGCAAGGACCGCGATGAGGTGTTTCGGACTAGAGGGATAACTGCGGAAGAAAAGGTCACTTGGACGGTGCAGCGCGATGAAAGCAAGCGGCCAACAAGAGGGTGACCCTCGAGCTCACGCTCGCCACTGCGCCAGTTCCGGAGTGGGCATTGAGCCAGTCGTCGTGATGACTCTGGAGAGCTTGGAGGAGGGAATGGCGAGACGGGGTCAAGAGTAAAGCGTTGTCTGGTGATGAGATTGAGAGACAGAGATGGATAGGCGCAGAGGGGACATAAGGGCCGTGTATGAGAAGGGACTGGAATGGGGGTAGGGTTGAGAGACGCATGTCATCACGTGCAGGCTGCCATCCTGTGGTGATATAGCATCATAAAACCGGCGTCATCATGAAATATCCGTTTCTTCCTCACCAGCCATGTCTGTCCTCTCCACGATCCCATATGCTGCCGCCCTCATCCTCGATTCAACCCAGGTGGCCGCGCAGTTCACCCCAGTCCCTTGGCTTGCCCCAGCGATCGGCCTTCTCAATACCCTCATAAGCATGATCAGGCAGGCCCATGCTAACAAGTATGTCACCCTCCATCTCCCCTAGTCATAAATTTCTTACAGACACCAGGAACGCCCTGAAACAGCTCCAGGATCGCTGCATCAGCTTCTTGGTCGTTGTTCAGCACAATGGCGAGGGCTTCAGCCCTCCGGAACAACAAATATTAGCCGCCGGCGTTCAGAGGTTCGTTTGTACATACCGCCCACCCGTGCATCGGTCCTGATCGCAGGTTTCCAGCACACTCAACAGCATCATCATGCGTCTAGATGGGTGGTGCTCGAAAAGCTCATTCGAACTTTTCATCAAGCAAGCCGATCTAGCAAATGTGATACAAGACTGTCATCTAGAAATCAACGATAGTTTGTCAAAATTACAGGTGTGCACAAAAATATCGTTTGTTCTTCTGGCTGATCCTCCACTCTAGCTCACAGCAGCCCTAGACACTGCCGCTTGGCAATCCGAGCTCAAGGCAAATAACGAGCGCGATCAAGCCGAAATTATGAGCTATCTCTCTGATATCAAGAATACCCAATCGATCATTGCGATGACCCAACATCAACAAGGCGCCGACATAAAGGCTATTATGGCACTCATGCAACAGGTGCGTGAGTCCGGGCGATGTATTAGTGTTCCGTGTCGTCCCAACCCTGATCCATTTGCAGAATCTTTCAATCACCCCAAATCACTATACCCACGGACTCGAGACCAACTTGTACCGGATACAGAAGACCACTGGAAAGCTCCTCGCGAATATGCATTTACAGAGAGGGGAAGTACGCCGACTTGGCCAGTACCCTGTTAGTGGGACAGGTTCCATGGATATCTGGGAGGGTCTATACCTCAATGAAGAAAAAGTTGCCATCAAGATTTTACGTGCTGTTCATTCTACTCCAAAAAGTCTACAGGTATTCCAGCATGAATACTGTCAACGTACTTGCATAAACATATTCATATTACCAGCGATTTAGACGTGAAGTTGACATTTGGAACAGAGTATGGGAAAATGATCAAGGACGGCACATTCTCCCGCTCTATGGGTTTTGCCAGAATGATGGGCCATTCCCGTGCGTGTTTTGTCCTGGGAGAGAACTTCAGCTGACGACTGTGGTAGCTATGTCGTTAGCCCATGGCATGCGAACGGAACGGCTGAGAAATATGTTGCCTGTTTCCCGGATGTCGACCACCTTACATTGGTCAGTCTGGCGGTTGGACTGCTATCGTCTTGGTTTACAGGTTAATTCCCCAGATTCGAGGCATCAGCGCAGGCGTCCACGTCCTGCACACCTTGAACCCACCTATTGTACATGGGGACTTGAAAGGGGTAAGTGAATATCGAGCCTCTTGCGCATGCTCACCTGACATGTACTTCGAAAGGCTAACATAATCATCAATTCGGCCGGAAACCCACTTCTTGCAGACTTTGGTTTCTCGAGAGTACGTCGTAAGCATCGTGAGGATCTGGTCCTAACACATCTGCATCAGGTCGTAGAAGATATAACCGGTGTGCCCTTCACCCAGTCTGCCGGGTGAGTATGTTCGTGCGAAGTGCTTCGAATGTCACATGTGTTGATTCTTGATTCAGAGTTTCGAACTCTCAAAGGTGGCTGGCACCCGAACTTTGCTTCGACAAGGGCAGGCTCACCATGGCTGCTGATGTCTACGCATTCGGAATGACAATGTTAGAGGTATATTGTTTCCTAGTGTGGAGCCGAGCTTCTACTGACTTCCAGGCAGTTGATGACGCACGCGATGCCTTGGTCGGCCGTCAGACATACCACGCAAGTTATCATTAAGGTGGCTGCAGGCGAGAAGCCGCCTAGGCCTTGTGATAACGTTACCGTGGCGAGAGGGCTCAACGATAACCTTTGGAGGGTCATGCAAAGTTGTTGGGATGATGCGGATATCAGACCAACTGTGACACAGGTCATGCAGGTGCTTCAGCTAGTCTGAGGCTGAGGCTGCCTCCAATGGACCATCTTCCGAACATGTTTAGCGTCATTGTGTACGTAATATGTGCCAACCTGTCCAGCGATTCGAGTGTAGCCTTCGACGTTGTCAACTTGAAAATGCATCCGTTCGCGTCTTATGTCTTGCGAGGTTATTACAAGGCGACTGGCTGGAATGAAGACAGTCTCTACGCGAATTTGACCCGGTCATCCAGTGGTATGTTCTGTAGCATGGCCCCTACACCCTCTGTCCTAAAGTCTCGAGGCAGCTATCCTGGATTTCAACATCCCGCGAGGGTTGCATCTTTCGATATCCAAGTCACCAAACCCGCTCTTCAGCACGTCGTATTCTATGAATGCAGTGCCATCACTCAACGGCTCGGTGGGATACCTCTTTACCTCGTGTGAGCTAGACATCAAGAATTCTGGGAACGTCCGCTTCAAAGACATGATCGAACGTTTCAAATTGTCCAGCCAACCTAGGCGACCAGAGGGAAAGGAGGAATGGCTGGCTGGCGAGCGTGTTGACTCACGGGGTATGTATCCATCTCTCGTTGTCCCTGTGATCTTGAAACGTTGACCGACAGGGTGCCGCGACAGATTATCTCCTCTATGGCCGCCTTCACCTTCCCTCTGGTCGATTGGATGCGTTGTATTCGATTCGGCTGGCTCCTACTGTACAGGCACTGGTCGCTGCCATCTCCGACCCGCGATCGAGCCTCATGGGAGAAGAGAGAACGCGTACGGAGAACGTGAGCAACGTCATGTTCAGTCTGCAGCACGACGTTGGCAAATGGTGTACCGAGTACACCTGGAGCGCTGAAGATGGCATGTGGGGAGTGCGCGTGTTGCATAATTTTGGTAGGCTCGGTAACTCTGCGGAGCCTTCCTCTTCCGAGGGTGCCAGTTCTTCGATCGGTTCCCGACCCAAACGCGTGGACGAGGAAGATGCTACTGGTGGTGGACTCAAGGGCCGTATTTCCGCTGGCGCAGAATTTTATGTCAGCGCAAAGGAGAAGAGTGCAGGAGGTAAGACAGTGCCATCCGGCCAGAGTATGATGCTCAGCTTCTTCTTTATAGTGTCTACGGGAATTCGGTTTACGACGTTGTCAGACCCCTCCGCGCCTCCATCTCAGACCCATCCGTCTTCCTCATCTTCCTCATCTCGTGGACCTCCGTCTCAGCCTCCTACCACTATCACAGCCTTGTTCAATCCGATGATAGGTCATATTTCAGCTGCATATGCCGCAAAGGTCTCCCGGGACCTTTCTTTGTGTTCGAGGTTCGATTTCAATATCTACAGCTATGACAGCGAGTGGACGATGGGAGCAGAATGGTGGATGCGACGTGCCCTTTCGCAACCGATCTCGGACAGCGATTCTTCTCAGTCCTCGGTCGACCATATAAGTCATCCTCAACATGGGTCGCCCCACTCGGCGGCAGATATTCGCGGGGTCGTGAAAACCAGAATATCAACCAACAATGTTCGTGTCGCTCGTTCGTCGTGTTGTTGTGTAATTTACCACTCGACTCCTGTCCTCCCATAGACTATTTCGTTGTTGTGGGAAGGGCGCTTGAAGCAAATGCTTGTCAGCTTGGGCGTTGTTTCGGATCTATCGAGCCGGTCGAAGCCCATCACAGCTATCGGACTCGAACTGTCATACTTCAGCACGGGATGAAGCTGTTCTACGCATCCATTGGCGTGCTGATCAGCGACCGGGATGACCGTGTTCGATTCTTGTTTGTACACTACAGCGCTCGGCCGTGCAATCTTTCGGCAGAACTCGTGGATTGCGGTAACATACTCCAAGTTATACCATTAGAAGTTCAAAGCTTCACTGCTCGTATTCCATCCATCGTTCTTGTGCTCTGCTAGTGACAGACAACTCGACCTCTAGATTGTCTGGGACTGCGACAACACACAATAAATAAGTGTTCAGTAACGTATGATACATACACCCGTTTGGTCGAGAACAAATTACAGGTATGTCAGTGTAATCGAGAGGTGATGAAGTGGGTAGCTGCTCGGGACTAGGTGTAATGAGATCAAGATTTATCTAACCGAACAGCACGAACGTAGAGCAAAGAACCAAACAATTTTTACAGTAATGCGTATAGATCAAGATGTTAGTTTGTGCAAGTCAGATTTCATGATGAGATGGTTGAATCTTTCGTGATGGGGATGGTTTGTGTACGTGGGGTGGGTCCAAGTCCACCAATCGTCCGGGCCAACCTAGATATCGCATCACCGGTTATCACAGGCCGGGAAGTCTGTGGTAGTCGGGAGGCTGCACCTCCGGCAGGTGTGGAATGATTACGACCATGAGTAAAGACATGTTTTCCCAGAGGAGAGGTAGCGCCTGACCGACCACGTCGATGAGACCCAGAAGCTGGAGGGGCAGTGGGCGGGTGGTGGATTCCGGATCGAGCTTCCGTTTGCGAACGTGAGTGGGTCCGGGGGACGGTGGAGGGAAGATTACTGGTCAGCAAGCTAGGGGCCGATTGAGACTCTGGCAAACCAGGTACAGGTGCATGGATGGACGTAGTAAGACCTCGTTCGCTAGAGGATGCACTAGACCCACTCTCTAGTGTGAGACGCTCATTAGCGGACGGCGCGTGGATCGACTCGGACAATCCCTCTGATTTTGTCACGAGTGGTTCTTCCTCCGCTGTAGGTACGGTGGGTTTGGGAGGAAGACCAGGAGGTTTACTGATCGATCTACCTCGAGCACGCAAACTTTCCATGGCTGCGACGGGTTTGGGAGGAAGGGATGGATGTAATGCATGCTTTCCGTCGAATAGAGTGGGCGACGAGGATTCTAACGCAGCTGCGGGCACTATAATACATTGTTCAGGAGCGGTGTCGGAGGCGGACTGCACGATTCTTGCCCCTTTAGGACTTGCCATGGTCGAGGGTTGGATGAGCGACTCTTGTGCTCGCTCAGGCTCAGCATCATAAGTTTCCATCTCCCGCTCTTCTTCCCCTTCACAAACCTCCGAATTGGGCTCCGGCAGCGGTTTCAGAGTGTCCGCCAGGATCGGGGAAATTTCATCGTGCTGAGTTTCATCGTGAGTTGCATTAGTGTGTGTTGTCGTAACACCCCAGTCGTCGAGATCTGGTAGGGAGTCATCCTCATCACCAGCCCAATCGATATGGCTACCAGGAGTTGTTGGTCGATTTTCAGCCATTGCAACGGCTCTGACACGTTCTACCAACGCATCGATATCGTGCCGAATCTCTGCATCGTGAGCAGCCGCGAGGTGTGGCGGAATATCTTTGCGCATGACCATCTGAGATGCAGGAGTGGAACCACCCCGTGACCTTTGTGATTTGATGCCAGCTGGTGGAGGTAGCTGGTTGGAAGTTGTGGTGGATCCCTTCTGAGGACGGCGTCGACGGTTAGCAGATCGAGAAGGCGTAGGTGGAGCGGTCTGCGAAGTTTGGGAAGGAGAGGCAGGTGCGACCACGACAACAGGCACATTTCGAGGTTGCTTGCGGGGTCCCGATTTAGGTCGGCCACCACGCTGAATGGAACCGTTAACATCTTTCTCTGTCAAGCCATTCGGTGCCGTGGTAGTGGAGGTCGGAGCAGAAGGCTTGCGCGAGACAGATGACACTTTGGGTGACGGTGACGGCGTGCTGTTGGCTGTATCCGGGTGACCGCCGCCGGCGCCCTTTTGGCCCGAGTTACTTGGCGGATGGCCTCCACGACCGCCCCAAACACCACCACCTCGACTACCCCGTCCCCGATTGATTCCACGGAAGGCCGACCCTAGCTCGCTGGTCCTCAAACTATTCCAATCTCTAAGCCGAGGAGAACCTCGAGCAGAGGGATTTGGACTGCTTGGTACGGTCCGGGAAGCTGACGTGGCCATGTATCCAAACGGCCACTGTATAACGATGTGTTGAATCCTCAAGTTCAAGATTGGGAGAAACTATTAGTTGATACAACAATTCGTCACAGCATTCAAGACAAGCAAATGAACGGAAGTGACTGACTGGATATTTGGCTATGAAGAGATTGTATTTAGCCCTCTGTCCCGTTCCGAGTGTGATTCTGGTCGTGAAGGTCAATAGAATGTGCGAGGATAACTGTTAGATGGTGTCTCTGACTGACTGACGGTTTGTCGTTGAACTCGGTGAGCCAAACATGGCAAAGCACTGGTACTGAGCCGCGTCCACGAATGTGAAGGCTTAGACTCGCGTTCAACAAATCACATACAACTCCCCGAGATGTCCAAAGCCTCACAGCCAGAACTCAAAAAGGTTCGCCTGTCTGCAGGTATAACTTGTACTGGTTTAACGACCCTTATAGTTCATGGACAAGAAATTGTTCGTTCATCTGCAGGGTGGTCGTAAAGTCAGCGGTACTTTGCGTGGCTACGATCTGTTCCTCAACCTTGTGATCGATGATGCCCTCGAAGAGACTACTCCTGCACAAAAGCATCCAATTGGCACTGTAGTGGGTCCAATCTTTCTTCGTCGCTCCCTGTTTTGTTTGATTTTGAATCATCTCAGGTGATTCGCGGTAATAGCGTAACTTCTATGGAAATCTTGGAGGCAACTCGATAAGAAGATCGATTATGGCACGCTGCCTTGACAAAATGCTCGTGAGGTAGAAGGCTTGTCATCTAAACACGGAGAGTGTACGAGTTGTACCCCTGATTGACAATGACGCTTAACGAACCTTCTTCTGGAGGGTACGTTCGACTGTTATCCTCGACTCAGCTGTCTGTAATCTTGCACATCTATTTGTCACCAATATATGTGCGTTGAACGCGCGATTTCAGAGGCCCTTCCCGTGCCTATCGTCAATGTGGAAAAGTGATACACAAGCGAGGCAGTACTGAATTCATGATGGAGTTCTGCTAGTGCACTCGACATTTCTCGTATGAACACAAACTTATGACATCCAGTTCTCTGGAATTTATTTATTTATTATTATTGGACAACCCTCGTCACGTATGTAAATAGGGTTAGGGTTAGGATGGAAAAGGGACATAAAAAAAGACGGCCTACCCAGCCAGAGTGGCCATGGTAGGACAGGAAAATATTGAGACAGTGCATGGGCCGAAGCCCATACAAGTCATAGTTACCCTCTGTATGGACAAGGTCGCCGTGCTATGGAAGGTCCCCACGGCCCGCACACCCAGATACATGAAGGAGCATGCGCCATCAAGGTAAGTATGAAGATTCATTATTGTCTGCCCCTCGCTTATATATCTTTTGCAATCGCGCACGGACCAACAAGATGTCTTACCATTTCGGGACGATGTCGACTCGGTACTATCGTTCGCGAGTCTCCCACGATTGGTTGGGTTGACGCAGATGCGAGCCATGAGATTGATGAAATGACCCCATCGTTCTCTTTCTCACAGGGATTACGCCTTGGGATACGGAACTTGTTCTTCCCCAAGGTTGGCCGAGCTTTCATCGGGATTCGGGATGCGGAAGTGTAGGCTACGTGAAGTCCAAACGATCGAGTCTAGCATTCATGCCAAAACAGGGCTACGATGCAACCTGCATCGCATTTCATCTAGGACTCGACGTATTGGGCATTGATCGATACGATCTGCAGTGCAAGCCGCACAGAGTGAGGCTCAAAAGGCCGAGTAAGACTGCCATGTTAACGGTCCAGTCACCTTTGAAGTCGCAGCCTGAAGGCCCAATGATCAGCGGTTTGACCTGATCTATGACTGTGTAGTGCATCGGTGCATCAGCCTTGGTAGGTTTTTCGTTGCGCTTCCACTGGTTCTCAGGCCTCAGGAGTGATTGGAGCAAATTTCTGCATTGTTGAAACCCGGTGGTTATCTCATCACACATGTATTCCCCCCCAATCTACCCGTCGACGAGGAGGGTCCGCCCTTCGTTGACGTCCTTGGAGATGGTTGGGTGAAAGACCTCGATGAGGTCCCGGAAGATTCAATCCCACGGCATGTGGGCCGGGAGAGAGACATAGTTATCTAGGATCCTCTATATCTGCGCTTGAAAGCGCTGTGGATCCTGTGCTAGGTATAACTAAATCGATATAGGTGTCACGTGCCATTTTTCTTGCACCAGTTTCTTGCCTATGCAGCCTAACCCAAATACGTTGGTAGTTCTGTAACAAGCCTCGAGGTGTCTTCATGCATACACCATGCAGAGACCCTTAACAAACCTCCGAACCGCGACCAAGTCCCAACGACCTCTTCTGCATCGATGTCTACTCCACTATACCGCAACCGCACGAACTGCAACCCTTGTGGAACCTAGACTTGTTGCCGAGTCGAGCATTGCTCACGACACTGTTTGCGATCGTAAGCTTCACTCACTCAGGGCTGCACTGTCGCAGGATGACGCCGACACTTCGACTGTTTGGGCGAGATACATCGACTTTACGAGCGCGCTGGACTTCAGCAGTCTTCCTCTCGAAATCCACCAGAAGGTTTTGCGGAAATGCGTCCCTCACCCCTCTTTCCTCCGCCCGTTCGCTGCCAGGCGTATGCAAGGTCCTGCACTCCCTCGCGCGCCACACTTGTATGAAGCCAGGTTGAAGGCCGTCATGCGTAACATTCGTTCCATAACCCAAAAGCCCTCGTTAGAAGACTACAACTACGTTCTGGAGCAGTTCGCTGCAGTTGGTCATCTGTATGGTTCCATGAATGTGTATAATGAGCTTAGACACTCCGTCAAGCTCCAACCCGACACTCGGACGTTTCGTCTTTGCCTCCAATCCATAGCCCATCAACTCACCCTTCCCATGTACAAATCTCGGAGGACAAGGATTCAGTCCGACTGTGCAGCCTTTTGCAAAACGCTGCTGAACGACATGAGTTCCCTCAATATGCACTTCACCTCTGCCGTCATGGACCTCGCGATGCGTATTTCGAAGGAGACTGCGCACCAGGATACCTTTTCGCAGCTTCTGAAAGTGGTCTATGGCGTGGACTTGGATTTCCCCGATCATTTACCTGTACAATGGGACTATGTCGAGGCCGGCATTCCACAATTACCCAACTTCCAGCCTTTCTCCACTGCTGCACTCAACACGACCATTGACATGATTGGGCGGTCAGGGAACGTTTCCAAGCTCGTTCAGGCTTTCGAGGTCCTCACACAATCCCTCCCTCCACAAGCTAGTCAACACTATTCTCTAGAATTTGACGATGAAGATGATTTCGGCATCATTAACCCCGCTTCTACTCAACCTCACCAGACACCACATGCGAAACCAAATTCGACTTCTTACCATCTTCTGCTCAAACACTTGTCGCGTGCCAATCACTCAACTTTGGGACGACACTACCTCTTCCAAGCATTCCGGCTTGACCGAGTTGTGGACAGAGCTGTGCGAACGCAGATCTATCGCGCTCCTTACAAAACGCCAGCTCCTCAGTTCGCTATGAACAGGCACATGCTCTTGTCCGTGTTCGGAACTGCGAAAAGGAATAAGGATATGCAGCTAATGCGATTTGTGGGGTACATCGCGCGCCAGACGTATAGGAGGAAGAGGAACGATATCGCGTTTTACAGCCAGCTACGGGAGCTGCAGCTGCAGGGCCGACAACCTCTGGCACCAGACCATGATCCATCTTGTCCGAGATCGTTTGTCGATGCACCTTCGTCTTCTTCCCGTGTTGCTGAAGTCACCAATCCCGATTCCACGATACTCCTGGAACAATTATCTCCTATCAAATATTTTGACGTATCCGTTCATTTGACCATCCTTCGAAAAGACTTTGAAGATATTGCCGATTTCTATACACAAGAGTTCCTTCCAGCTCTAGCTCGTAAGACCCAGCGCGTCAAGGAACGCCTTGGACGTCGAGTATGGAATGAAAAGAACTTGTATCTGCAGACAGAACGTGGTCGATCCGTTGTCTCACGTGAAGGGTGGTCGGAAACGGTCAACTTTCATAGGGCAGTCGATGGTGAGGGTGTGTCTGGGAAGAAAGGTTCGGGAAAGGTGCAGCCAGGGCAATTAGCAGCTGCGAGAGGATTGGCGACATCTGCTGTCACGAGTTGCATGGTTGCGCGACCATTGGTTCCGCCAATAGGCTTCTGTGGGTTGATTACTCTCTTCGTATATGATGGCCCTATCTGATGCACTCATTAGTTGATCCTTCATTTCATGAAAGTTGAATCTGGGGCCGGGGTAATTGGATATACATCAGAGCCCGTGTGTCATATACCACGACGAATGAGCTACAGAATTTTTGAGCTGTCTTTCGCTCAATAACAACGGGTGTGAACTTCTCGGTATTTCTATGATACATCCATTTGCTGTCCGGTCTCGTAGGGAGGGAGTCAACGAATTATACCAGCTTCTCATGTTCAGTGAGACGATCATCGACAACGTTTTCCATCGCCCTCAGCCATACGCTGATGTTTGACTGGCGAATCCCCTTGGATAAAAGTCCGTTTGAAGTGATTGATACGTTTGGAGCACTGACACCAGCGCCAATGAACCGTGCTAGAGCAAGCACGGGAAGACGCCGCAGAGCACGGCCTGAGAGGCCCTGATCCTATATATCCACAAAAGTTGATTACCAGCCTCTATGCGAAAAAAACGAAGTGACGCACCCAACACTTGGCGGCAAGCGCAAGGAGTGCCTTGCCGATTTTATCCTTCTGACTGTGGTATCCATCGGTGCACTCCCCGGAAGAACCGGTCCATCCATGACTTTCCATGAGCAACACGTCTTCTAGTGGGGGAACAGACTGCAAGTAGCAGATCAGCGAATGTCCGCTAGTGCGTGCATGCACACTTGACTAACCACCTCCTCTACGATGCCTTTGAGGACAAATTCATAGAGTGAACTTCGCAAAATTTCGTAAACTGCCTCGCGGGGAGGTTTGCCGACGTATTGGATAATATCTGCCCTGTCGACGAATGCAGAATCTGTTGAGTCGTAAGAGAGCAAGTAATGATCCGTGATGAGGGGATGTACCTATCGCCTTGGCAAGATTGCTGGTCGACATTACCAAGACATTTTTTCTGTGTCTTAGTTTGTCGAGTTGTGTTAGGAGTGCGTTTACTACCTGAATTTGACGAGGATGAGGATGAAAAAATCCAGCCTCGGTGGACACTAACCCGTAGACCGTCAGACGGCTCGGTCCCTGCCATGGCTCCCGCTCTGGCAGCTGTCAGAGACTCGACTTCATCTAGTGGAAGACATGAGGCTTCGCATATATGCTGTCGATATACCATCGAAAAGTCACGGACCGATGAGGACAACGACGAAACAATCCTCGTCTTCCACCATTTCCATGATGCTGCTGAATAGCCGTTGGACTAGTTTTCCTGACTCAGAAAACCATCGAGAAAATAGTGAGTGAGAGTTGATCTCCAAGAGACGTGCATGAGTATAGCTGTCATATCGGAAATTAACGAACATACAGCGATGTTTAGAAGGGGACGTACCGATGGGATAGTCGGATCGAAAGTTTCTGAGCCAGCGCTCGACAAAGAGAGGTTTTCCCTGTACCGGGCGGTCCATGAAGAAGCACCACCCGATTCCAGGAAACAAGGTTGACTGGATAGCAGTCAGTGGCGAGTATCCGGCTAAACATCTATACGTACAGTCCACGTTTGCATCGCTGAGCACGAGGGTAGCATATATGTAGTCGAGAAGCTTCAGTTTTATGTTATCCGCATAAATCAAACCCTCCCATAGCCCTTCCCAGGATCTGCAGGGTAGTTCGCAAACACTTGCTGCGAGCACGTCGTCGCCGCTCTCTCCAGAGCCGTTAGCGTACTCCTCTATAGTATCATTCTCGGATGGCTGGTAAGTGTGTATCTGAAGGGAGATTTCGTTCAAGGAGAGGGAACTTGAGGGACAGGATGATTCCGAGACTGCGATGCGCTCGACGGAGGATGCCAGGGTTGAATCAACGTCCCAGCCGTTCAACACTGACGGGAGGGAGATGCGCTCAAAAGAATTTGTGATGAAATCTCGTACGAGGCCTTGTATGATATCCATCCTTCTCCGTGCCTTTGCGGCAATACGAACTTCGACTGCGGGTGACGCCCGCGGATGAGTGCATGATTCGACGACCACAAGCATAGTACATACCGTGCACAGTCCATACCACGGGTTCGCTGGATTGACATTGGTTTACTGCAGGGATTGGCGCGTCCATGTCGTCGCCGACTCGTCTGTGTGTCACTGGCCAAACAACGCGTCCACAGACGAAATAGTGTCACGTGGTTGGGGATTGTGCTTCCTGACAGTGACTATGGTGGATCCTTCCCCTTCAGCGTCCTGCCCCACGTCAACTGATACGCAAGATCCTAGTCAAGCGCTGCTCAATCCATCTACGTTTGTGCCACCAAGTCCCCTTCCGCACCCTCGCATCGTTATCGAGTTTTGCGATAGGGTATGCGCCATCTACTTGAAAACTCTCGCCTCTAATTAGGCACCACTAGTGTCGCTGGTACGACTACCCACCGGCCTGACATGATGACATTATTGAATGTTATTGACAGGCTGCATCGAGCTACGTGGGTGTCCACTGAACTACTTCTGACATTTCCACCTCCAATCCTCAAAGTGGTATCGGTTATGCCGTCGAACTCGGAAGATACAGCTGGTCGATTCCGCGTCTGGTTGGAGGTTGGAGAAGGCGCTTCTATCTTGATTTGGGATCGTAAAGTCAATGGTGGCTTCCCGGAACTCAAAGAACTGGTAAGCATGCAAGGTGAAGATGGCCACGACGCCGTGTTCACTCTTCCACAGAAACAGCGCATCAGAGACCACATTCAGCCCGGCAAGTCGCTGGGACACTCTGACAGAAAGTCAGAATAAGTAGTCAGTATAGATAGTTCGGAACTTGTATTCAACGAAATTGGTTTGCCCACACTAATATAAGTTGTTGTGAAGTGTCATAAGACTTGTTCCACTACATGACAACCCGGCTGGGTCCTTGGCGAGTGTAGCATCAACTTTTCTTGAGCTTAGGCTCGTTCCAGTCGCTTCTCTGGCTCAACCATATTCATTCTCTCTTCTCTAGACTACTATGAACAACGATCGTTTAGACAAACTCGTGGACCAATGCAAAAGCAATGGTCCGTTCGCTCAACTTGTTGCTTCTGAACTTTCATTCACGCGCGTTCTAGATGTTGAACTCAAAACCGATGCTGTTACAAAGCTCCAAGCTGAATTCGAGGCTGGCGTGGAGGTAGCGCGATGCCTTCAATGTCCTTGTTCCCTCACTGAGCTTTCGCAGATCGTGGACCCAGAACCCCTCATCTCCGTTCTCAAAGCGTGTCTTCGTATTGCAAACCAACACCTCACGACCGCAACTATTTCGGCCATTCCTCCCTTTATCCCTCTGATTATACATCGCCCCAGTGGCACCCCCAGCGCCAACACGCGTCCGTTTTCTTCCTCGACCTCGACCTCTTCGTCAACAGGGTCTAGTTACGATGTCTCTGTTCTCCGACACGTCATGAGCGCCTTCTTACCGACGCCCGGAGTTTTCGAAAGGCTCGGAGATGCACGCGAGAAAGCTCGTGACAAAGCTCGTGAGACTCTCGTTATCATCGGCGGATTCGCGTTTCGTTCCTCCCAGTCAACATCCAAGTCCAGTCATGGCAAAGGTCTCGAGCCGCCCATTGCAATTTTTGAGCGTTTCTTGAGGGATAATGGACTCTCCAGCAAAGTGTGGAGAGTCCGAGAACAGGTGAGAACCGTGTCTTGCGATCACCACAGTCAACTCAGGTCTTCTCGCTAGTCGATTTTGGTGCTGGTGAACATCCGTCGGGCTCATCACACGTTCCCCATCCGACCATACCTTTCGCTTTTAGTGGACGCGTTGGAGGACACAGATGGCAACGTTCGCGCGTGTGCGACCCCTTCGATTATCGAGCTTTTCACGGGTCCGGGTGTCACTGATGCCGCCCGTGCTGATCTAAAGAAGGAGATGACAAAGAAGGGTGTCAGAAAGGCGATTGTCGATAACGTCCTAAGCAAGCTTATGAGCAGCAGCCGGAGCACAGGAGCGAGCACCCCAATGAGTGAAGGGTCAGAGAACGGAGACGCCGGCCTGAAGAAGGAGTATATTCCCCCCAGTTTAATGTTGCAAAATCGGCGTCCTACCGTTGGAGCTCCTTCAGCCGGACCACCGGCTGCTACGCCGATAGTCCGTGCGGTAAGTCATAGTCATGTCAAAGAACAATCAAGACCAGCCAGCAGGGCAGCAAAGGTAGCCTCACCTCCTTTGCCGCAAGCTCCAGGCGAGGCTGCTAGCACAGTTGAATCAGCATTTGTAAGTCGCGTGAATCATACTTTATGACGCTGTATTGATTCAAGGGCAGATTGCATCAGCTCGGGACCTAGAGAATGAATTTGCAGATATCCTGAAAGCATTTGAGGTATGCATGCTGCTGGGTACTAAGCTCCTCGCTGAGTGTACCGTTAATCAGGGCAAGGAGACTGAACATAACTGGGCTGCGCGAGAAAGAGGAATACAACGTGTGCGAGGAATGCTCAAAGGAGACATCCACACAAGATACCCTGATGTTTTCTTCCAATGTCTCAAGGATGGTTTTATCCAGGCTTCCTTGAAGGCTGTGAGTTCTAGTTTCGTGAACCTGGCCTTCCCTTGTCTCACATCTGTCTTAGCTTGGGAGTCTGAGGACGACGGTTTCTGCAAATACCTGCTCTATGTATACGGAGCTGGCTACTGCTCTTTGCATCGGCATCGACCCGTTTTGTGAAATTATTTTCACAAACCTACTCCGCATGGCAGGATTCACAAAAAAGATCATTGTACAGCAATCACAGCAAGCTCTGTCTTCTGTCATGCAACATGCCTCCGCTCATCCTCGCATCTTCTTACCTCTCTTGTGGAACACTTTACAGGAGAAAACCGTGCAGTCTCGGACATACGGAGTCGGTCACATCAAGTCATATATAGAAGTGCACGGTCACCGGTCAAAGTCGCACATTGAATCCGCCGGTGGACTGGAATTGCTGGAGAAGTCCGTGAAAAAGGCGCTCGCGGATCACAACCCTGCTGTTCGGGAGAGCGCGCGTGGAACTTTCTGGGTGTTCGACGGCGTATGGCATGATAGGGCAACTGTGATCATGGAGGCATTAGACGCAACCGCACGAAAACAGTTGGAAAAGGCGTGCCCGGATCCGAGTGCCATAGCTGATCTTCCACCCACCACGCCGAGCTTGAAAAAAAGCAGCATTGCAGCCTCCATCGCAGCTAGTCGTGCAAAGGCGAAGGCGATTGCGAATGCACCTCCAACTCTTAGACATCAGGCAACGTCAACGTCACGTACCGCCGGAGCAGCCTCGCCGCCTTCAAGAGGCCCCAGCTCTCCCACTAGTCCAAGGTCCGCTGTTGATACGGGTTCTCCGACACCTGCGTCCCGGACCTCATTATCCCTTCGCCCTTCCTTGTCTCCCCAGACCCCTCCTAGGTCCCGGATTCTTTCAAATAACACGGTCATGTCGCGGTCTGTCAGCACATCAGTGATCTCCCCGTCTCATTCACGCACGCCTTCCGATTCGATCTCCGTGGCTGCTATAGACGCTATGAGACGTCGAACTTCTTCACCGCTTGTCCCTCCTTTGCAATCCCCGGCTCTAGCCTCAGCAACTCGAAAGTCTCCACAAATAATTCTTCCTACTTCGAATAGCGACCCTTCACACGTTCGCCATGTACCTTCTTTCCCCGCAAACATTTCTGTTAGACATTCCATTGTGATACCCGACTTGGACGATCAAGATTCTTTCCTCCTGGCTACCACTATTCCTGTGCCCGACGACAGTGACTCTGACATGGATGAATCTGCAAACGTCATGTCATTCTCTACACCATATAAATTGTATCCACCTGCTTCAAGTCACACTAACCCACAAGCATCATTCTCGCCATCCTCTGGCCTTTCGACACCCAATACCGTATCGAATACTCTTTCCGATTCCCCTGGGAAACCTTCCGATCAGGTACCCGTAGAGGATGCACTTCGTGCACGTGCCGAACAGGCGCAAAGCGCTGCAGAACGTCTCTTGGAATTAACGGACCCTGAGGCAGAAGACAATGTACACTCGACGATCCCCGCTTCGCTTCTGTTAGGGAGTAGCATCGGCGTGACCCCAAAGCCTCCGCAGGTACCCACAGTTCCAAAAATCAAGAAGAGTCTGGCACCACCCGTGACACCGGATAGTCGGAATGCCGCCATCTTTCGGCAGGCAGCCTTGTTCAAGAACAGCCCAATGAATGGCAAGAAACCCTCCGAACTATTGATCAAGCCGTTACAGGACCAGAGCCATGAAAACGGATGGTGGTCGAAACGAGCTTCTAGTGACTATGGTTTCTGTTTCCCCCTTCTTCGATATTCTAACTGCCTTCCCAGCGATTGAACATGGGACACCACTGAAGGCTGTTGAACTGGGAGATCGAGTTGGCGAGCTCAATGAATTTGTGATAGCGCTCGAGGACGGCAATGCTGACGTTCGCGTTCTGCAGAAGTTGGCGTTGTTGTGTTCGAGCAATCCTATTCCAGCTGATACTGCCTCTCCATTGAGCCCCCGCCTTGGACTCCCCTTGGGTCAATCACCATTCATGCTGATCACGCGTGCGCTTCCACCCATCGTTCCGGACATGTGGACCAAAGAAAGGAATTTTGATCGGTTGTTCGATGGATTGATAAAGTTTCTCGATCCATCCAAAGTGCGTTCGATTTTCCCCTCCAATCAAGCCGTTTTTGATGACATCACTTCTAGGATGGTGAGCAGCTGGAATATGCCCTGATTGTCGTATGGGAAATTCTAGGAAACCAAGCGGCCTTTCTCGAGGGCAAAGAAGCAGAGCTTTTCTCTGCGCTGTTCAGAGTGCGATATTGTAACACAATCGACGTGGGTGTCCTCACACTGAAATCTCTTCCCGATCCCTGACGTGATACTAGGTCTTGGAAGCGACCAGGACCATTCGAGATGCACTATGTTCGCGCATAGAACCAGTGTATGGCTTGACAACGATGCATAGCAGTCTACGTAGTTTCCTCGCCGAGCCTGCGACAGACGTGGGCGTCAAGGCAGGATCACATGCGTTCGGTTTGATTGCACTTGGGAGGTTCATTCTGAGACTTCCTAGTGAAGTGCTCGAAGAGGAGCTACCTCGCTTGAAGCAAACATTGATTGCGGCAAGTATCATTGTTTACTTTGTCTGCCCAAGACAGTGCTGAGCACTACCGTCGTTCAGGCACTCAATGATACCACGACGCTCGTCATTCGCGAGGCGGCCTATGCCGCGATCATTGCTTCTCAGCTGGTATTGCGCGATGAAGCACACCTGTTCGCACTCCTGGATGGCCTGGACGATAACAAGAAAAATCTGCTCACCTACTATTTCGAAAAGCACGGTGCTCGTGAACTCGACTTTTCTTCGGGCTCTACAGACACTGTAGGTATGACGAAGCTCGAGTCTCAGATGGGAAGGCTCGACAAGATGATGAACACGCCTCAGAAAGCAAGGCAGAGTAGCGGATAGACCTATACCTGTGTTCCCTTTCCGCTGTTGTTTTCCTTTCGATCGCCAAACCTGTCTTTGATATTTTCATCATTCTCTTGTCCACATTTGTCTGCACATTCGTTTTGTTTTCGTACCGTATTACATTCGCAGGTGTCTACTTTGTAGTGTACCTCGACCCTTTTTTAACGCATTCGCAATGTCTACATTAGTTCTCTGCACACTTATCTACGAAGAGCGACTCTCCACAAGTAATAGCCGATACCAGAGAGAAGTCCTCCGACGTGTCCTGGGGTGTCAGTTTTTGTGCGCTATTCATTTATCCAAAGTGAGGATTCCATCAACCGCCATCAAGGGAGACATACCTGATCTGAGAAGCTGCGCCATCCATCATAGATGAGGATGGCAGGGAGGAACGCCCAAGCCGGACAAGGAATAACAAAGAATATCAGAAACGTATTGCGAGGAAAGGCACATGAATACAAGGCGATGGTGGCCATGATTGCGCCTGAAAAGGATATGAGCGTAATGAATGATGGAAGTGATGATGTATGATGTCTCACCGCTTGCGCCGAGTGAAGACACGTTTTCGTGTCTATAAAAGTGGCTCCAGGCGAGACTGGCGATGCTGGATGATATCCCTCCTGATGGGATCATGAGGCGTGTGATCAGGAAGGTCCGGACCGGACCACGTTGGAGGGACCTACCGAGGAAATAGAGCCCCAAGAAGCTCCTGTTGCCGAGGAGTTGCAGGACAGGTGGGGCCATGAAATAAAATGTCAGGCCGTTGAACATGGCATGTGCGGTGTCCATGTGGGAAAAGCAGGACGTGAGGAGGGTCCATCTAACGAACGAAGCGTTGTGGCGAGCAAGGAGACAAGAGGAGAATTCACGCACACGCGGCCCGAAGAGACGTTGCGCATGTCGACGCGAAAGTTGTCGAGCATGAACCTGAGCAAGGTAGCATCGCCGGTCGTGCGCTGTATTGGATTGGTCGTTAGAACACGGGGGAAAAAGTGTAGGTGACGGACATAGGTCTCGGTTGCGAGCGTCCAGGTAAGGTAAACGCCAGCATTGACTGCGATGATGGTATAGAAGATGATGTTGCTGTCTAGTGAGTTGAGCCAGTCGGGACGGGGTGGACGACGCCATGACGAGCCGAAGCCGCGAAAGTGGCCGACATGCTGGTGGGTTGGACCTGTGCGATTAAGTTGGAGCAACCAAGGAGTGCGAAGAACGGGAGTGGGACTGAGGAGGAGAGTTCTAAAAGGTGAACGGAAACTTTGAAGCAGTCGGGTAGAATTGATGATCATGGGAGCACACAACAAACAACAAACTTGAACGCGATTTTGATTCCATGTCTCATCATCTGTTTCTATTGTCACCGTCGGACACACCGATCTACAGTCTGACACATTACTCTAACAAGCCCGCACAGACGACGAGCTATCCGTTGTCGTCGAATCTGCCAAGCTGGTCCACGTCTGCGTTCGCGGGTACGCTGACGGCATTATCAGGTGCGTCGAGCGCCACGCAATCACACCATGTGCAAGGTGGCGGCACAAAGATGGGGGGTGGACAGGACCGCCATGTGATCCAGATGATTGCGAACGCGAGTCTGGATGTAATTGAAGATGTGATGCGAAAGGAGAGTGCGATGTAAGATCGCTGTGCTGGTTGCACGCAGACGAGTGCTCAGCTGGCTGTGCAGGTACCTGAGATCGGTGGACAAGTTCAACGAATGGATGGTGTCCACGTTCATCACGCCTGGAAGTGAGTTCAGGGGTGCACAGCAGCTGCGTCCACGGTACTGATCGAGCGGTTACTCAGACACCAAGTTCATTCTTCTCCACGAGAGCAAGAATGAGGAGGGCATCCGGGGGTTCTTCCACGAAGTATGGGAGCTCTATGTGAAGGTGTGATGGTCATCATCGTCACATCGCGGGCGTGTATGCTGAGGTAGTCGTCAGACGATGTTGAATCCGTTCCACAGCGCACACACGACCATCCGGAGCAGTGTCTTTGACGGACGTGTTCGGGCGAGTGCGAGAAAGTTTCTGTAGCGAGATGCTGTGAAGTGGTAATCGGGGTCCAGCCATCCTTTTGTTCTCGTACAGCCAGCCTTTTCTTGATCTCCTCCACCACCACACCTTCCCCTCCTCATCCCACCCTTTTTTTTTCCTTCTCTTTTCTCCCTTCTTTTCTTTTGTCTTCATCTCTACTATTTCTTTGGACGCTCCGATACCAACATCTTCCTTTACTTGTACCAGTCGTTTAATATTATGGCCACTACAAATCGCGCCTCTCTTCTCAACGGTCTCCGCACAGGCGGTGTGCGCTCTGCTTCAATGAGCGCCCCCCTCTCCACTGCACCGACCGCCTCTTTTAATCTGCCCCGCTTCTCCTCTCCCGCTACCAACCCCGTCTTTTCAGAGGATGCTGACTTGGATCAGCTCTCTGACTTCCTCTCACACAACTTGTACATCAATAACCCATCCCATCCTTTCTCTCCATCCATCGATCCACAAATCAACACTTTCGTGCATCAGCAAGTCTCTTCCCACAGGCCCTTGAATCCCAACAGCGCTCCGTTCAGCCCAGCCCATCTTCACACCGCACAGCAGCAGCCGGCGTCCACTGATGCTCAGCTTCACGCATATCAGCAATTGCAGTTGATGCAACTCGAGATCTTGCGTCTTCAGGTTCGTTTTCCGTCCCGTGTTCACCCACCCCACGCATTGACCTTACTCCCTAGAACGCCCAGGCTCAGCGCAGCCAGCAGGTACAAGCTGCCGTCCTCGCGGAGGCACTCCGTCAGCAGGCTAGACGCTCTCCCATTGGATTTGTACCTGCCTCAGCTGGTCCCACCAATACCACATTCGACCTTCGCTCAAATACCCCCCCAGTCCGGCGTCCTAGCCAGGCCGAACTCCTCAAGGCTCAACTAGGTGTCAGCCCTCAGCTCGACGACCATGTTCCTATGACTGCCGCCCTCGGTGGCCGATTTGGCGCTCGACAGCCATCCAGTACCATCACTTTCCCTTCTTTCCCCGATGACAGTCTCCAGAGTTCCTCGCCCCCCAAGCAGAGTAGCTTACTTGGTGGTGGCCTCGTCCGTGGTGCTTCCCCACCGCATCATGCTTGCAAAGATAATGCACCCTCCAGATCGGACGTTGCCACCTCCTGGCGGCGAGGAAATATCACTCATTCCGTCCTCAATGGCCTGCGTACTGGTTCCACCGCCCATCCCAAGGTCAAAATCACCCCTCCCCCTGGAGAGCGCCTTTCCCCTCCTTTAACTCCCGCGAATAAAATTCGCCCCCGTCCGCTCAGCTTCACCTCAATGGCTCCATCCAGTATTCCCGTCGTTGCCATTGACTCGGGAAGCGAGCACGAAGATGCCATGTCGTCTGCCAGTTCGACCTCCCAGTCGAACCCCACTACACCTCAGTCTTTGACATCGTCCGAGTCCAGTCCCCTGTCCCCGCGGGAGGAGGCCGCGAAGACACTCTACGATGGCCTTGGTATGGGCCGTCTAGCCCCATATATTGTTCAAACGCCTGCCATTTCGCTCCCTCACAGGCTTGTTAGTCAGCCTGTCAGACAACCCAGGGGTCCGCCATCAGGTGCCGATGAGCTCGGACCAAAGAACTTTGCCACGAGGATTAGGCGTAAGGCCATCGGTGGATTGGGTGTTCTTATGGACGCACGCGAGCGCCGAGAGTCGATCGAGGTGTACTAAACGGGACCCTCACCCTGCTTCGCAAGACATCCGGGTCTCCTTTCGAATGATGCACTCCTTTCCATCCATGTCGCATTCAGAATTGTTGCACTACTCAAACTTTGCAAGGGCGTTAATTGGTGAAATGGACTCAGAATCTGGTGCTAGCACCTGAAATAACTTCCCCTCCTTTGCAAATATGACCTGTCTATTTGTTTATGTTTCCAGTTCAGCTAAAGTGTTGTTTTAAGTAGTTGTCAGCGTCGTACTTGCCGTTACGTAGCTCATCGTCTTCGTACAATTGCATCGACGTCTTTCCCTTTTAGCACTATTTTATTTCGACGAAGCTTTTCGGGCGGTGGGGATGACTTGGAAGTTGACCTCCCCAGTCTGCAGCCAACCTCGCGTGAATTCATTTGTCTCATGTTGGTCCATCGCATTGTTCCCGATCACTGATGAAATGTTGAACGTTCACGTCTTGTGTATGTGCAAGCGTCGCGCGATAACGCCGGCCATTACGGACATTTTTAGTTATTTCAACAAAAGTTGCACCGGTTACGAGTCCGCGTGCGCAACCGGCGTGGATTTGGAACAAGACGTCAAAGCAGGTTTCATTCGATGCCACGTTATTTACACCGCTGGCCGACAATCGCCTTACCATGTTCCTAGAAGATCCCGGTGAGATGTACAGCACCACGCTGATGGGGAACAAAGTCACCTGCCATTCTTCCCTGCTGATCCACAACTGATGGAAAGTGCCCAAGCTGGCAAGAATGCTGCCTCCCAGCCATCCCCCATATCGTCTCTCGATAGGATTTCCAGGCGCGTGTATTTTCACCTAAATATTAAATTCAGATCACGCCAGATTGCACCTCGTGCAGCGGGGATTATAGTACTGACGTGAGGGAAGTTACGAGATAGCTCGGTTTCAAGTCGATCTGCAAAACCGGAAAACAAGCTCCCTCCGCCGGTGAGGACGACGTTTCCCATGAGGACTTGACGCAAGTCCGGGTCACATGCACGCAGAGACTCTGAAAGCAGGGACGGGAGGTTTTTGGGCAAGTTTGGATTTTGAGCCTTTGTTCCAAATTAAGCGTGACGTTATGTCGAAGATTGATCAATTAATAATGGCTTACCACGAGCTGGGGGGAATGGTAGAAAAATTCCTCTCCTACTTGGAAGCGCTCCGCGCCAAAGTATGTGTTGTATCCCGTGGGGAACTCGTATTGACGTGGCGGGCGAGAAGCGGCGGCCCTAATGACAACAACTGGGTCAAGGATGGGATAAAGAGAAACGACTCTCCTGGCTTACTGCTCGTTCCAGCCTTGGTCAAGGACCCCAGCTATACTTTGAATCCATTCGTCAACTTCACGGCTTTCATACCATGACTTCCAGCTATCTGTGATTCCGGCGAGCCTATCATCGCGTAGTGTAAATTGCGGAGGCGCTCCCGGTTCCACGGGCTACAATCCGGCTTAGCGTCGAGAAGACATGGTCAAGTAAACTTGCGTACAAACTTTGTGGCGATGAGCTGATGGGAAAAGAGCTCTATGCCCCTTCGAAGCGGCGTCGGATTAGCGAGAATATGTTTTGCATGTGCATGCACGAGCTTTGGAAGTGCAGAAGAGACAAGACCTGAGCCGATCAACTTTAAGGGGGTTTCGCCAACATGGGAAGTACTTACCTTTTCGGAGAACGAAACCGTCTACGACGGGGGTGATACTCGCCATAGAATGGCCAACATCAACGACCAAAGCGGATCCTTTTCCCGCAGCGAAACTGATGGGCGAGTTGAGTATTGAGTCAAAGATATAGGTCAATGCCTTACGCGTTCAGCACACCTGTGTTCGCGATATAAAAGGCTGGGACTTGAAACTCTTCAAACATGATCTCGGCCATGCGTTCCCGATTAGCAGGGGTGTTCCATGCGGGCTCGGTGACAAGAGTAGGGTGTTCTGATGGATTAATGCGCATCACGTCCACCAGCGCATGCGATATCAGAGCAGGGATGGGGTTGAAGTCGGATACTAGATGATCAGTTGAGTATTAGCTTCCATGTCTGCTCCATGTACAATGTCACTGACTGAGACCGTCCCGAAACGGATGACCGATCTCCATACCAGCTCTCCATATTGAGGGACCGTGTTGACCTAGATAAAGTTTTGCGTCGCTCCTCGGTTTCGCGCTCTCTGGATTGCTGTCCCCGGCGGTGTCACCCATTTGAACGTCGTTGTCTCCCGCGGTGGGTTTGTACCCG